>JAEMBS010000347.1:0-27620 GCA_018467065.1 Ephestia elutella
AAATAAGAACCAAGAACCAACCAACCAGAAAAGAAACCAACCATCAAAAGAATTGGGGAGCCTCACCACAAGTCCTGCGTACGACTGGATTGGCTCTCAGTCTGGAGCCAATCAGCGCACACTCAGCAGGTGGATACAGCTCTAAACGACACATGCTGGATTATTACAGGCTGTCTTAAACAAACCCCTGTGGAGAAGCTGTATCCGTTAGTTGGTATTGCGCCTCCGGATGTCCGTAGGGATGTGGCTCGCTTCATTGAAATGGCTGTATAGGTAACCGACACCTGGACACCCATTTCTCACGACCATGTGCTGGTTACTCAGAGCTCGAAGCCTTGCAGAAACTTAGATTAGCCTTTTGGCGTGAGAAATATCCCGCAGCGTCACCTAACCCACTATCAGAGCACCTCCCCCTGGATCTGGTCTACCTTTGGTTGACATAGAAGCGAGAAATGCAAACTCCGGACACAAGTCGGGCGAAGTAAAGAAAATATGTCTAGGTCCAGGGGACATAGCTCAGAAACCGCCCGTTTGTGTGGTGCCTCTCCCCAAACTATGGCTATTTATTGTCTTGCCCAGGGTGCCCCAATAATTACTGCTTAAAGACCTATATGATGCAGCAGATAATGCTGTATCTGTGCGTATGTCATATTGGTGTGTGATTTTATTTTATTTTTTATTTTTTTATTTTATTTTATTTGGTAAACTAACAGTTTATTTGAGGTTCAACTAAGTAAAAAACTTAAAAATTCTAAGTAACTATTAACAAGTTTCCAACTGAGAAAAAACCAAAAAGACTGGAAAATGAACCAATTAACCAACCATACTCAAACTCAAACTCAAAGACAAAAACAAACAACTCAACTGTAAAGAATTAGAAAGAAACACTAGGTGTTGTTTGTAATATATTGGGTAAAACTAAACGCAGGCGTTTCCTGTTATCGCCGCCAGGCACTGGGGTTCTCACATTACAGGCGTGGATGGCGTCGCGTGTATCCTGCCATTGCATGGTCGTTCAGGGCGATATCGGTTTGATTTTACTACGCGGAGCGGTCTCGCGTCTTTTGCTTGTTGTTTAGTTTGAGTGATAATTGTGAATTTCCTGTTTGTTAAATAACTATTGAATTTGTGTTTGTGAAAAACTCTGTTATTGTGACTTTTTCTTGTGAGAGGTGAAACGTGGCTGGTTGTTCACATCTGGCTGGTCCCGAGTGAAACTACGGGAAGAAATCTATTTAGTTGTCCTGGGGAATTGAGATCTCAAGGGTTAGGTAGGGTGATTAGGAATTCCCCCTTCCCGAAGACACTCAAGTTTGGATCCGAAGAGAAAGAAGATTTAGCCCTGGTAAGTAGTTTTCAATTGTAATTAATTTATAGGTTAGGTTATCATATAGGGCCCTGTAGCTCCCTTCATAAGCTACGGTGGTAGCAGACTGCGTTAAGTTAGTTAGATTTTAGTGGGCAAACGTGGTGCCGCGTGGAGATTTTTTTCCGGTACTTAATTTTACCGGTAGATTTTTTCCCGGTAAAGTTCCGGTACAGAATTCTTCCCGCCGCTTCGTTTGTCCGGATTTGCTCTGCGCACATTTTCTGGCAGCAGAGCGTAGTTGCTCTGCACATTTTCTGGTAGCAGAGCGTAGTTTATCTACCCTCTATTTGTTCGTTTGTAAAAAATAATTAATTGTTTGTAAAAATTATTAGATTTTTCTTGGTTTGTTTGTATAAGAATATTTCAACCTTTTTTGTATTTGTTTGCGGTTTGTACCGTGCGTTCCGGGTTTGTGCCATTCTCATACCTACCGCGGTTCTTCGTGTAGTTGCTTGATTTTGTTGTTTTTTATTTACCTTTTGTTATTTTTTGTTTGTGACTTGACGCGACGGCGAAGGCCTCCAATGCTAGGGCGACACTCGCCAACGAATTGAGATGGTTTGTGACGGCCGGAGGACTCCTGTCCCGGAAGGACAGGGAGGGCGCCATACTGCTAAGAGCGGATCACCTCCACTCACGATTGATTAGCGCGGAAGCGGCCATGGCGGCGCTTACCGAAGCTGATCTTTACCCTGGAGGGGCTCACGCAGGTCACATGGCGGACATGGACCAGGATCCTGAGTCTGCACGATGATATCGCGGAGGCGGTGACCGGCAATAAGGGCGAGACAGGCTGGCGGACCAGCCCCTCGCACACCTGTTAGACAGGAAGGACCAGCGGTTACTGGTCGGCTCCCCACCCTTCAGCTGTCCCACTTTGGGGGTAGGATGGAGGAGTGGGTAGCACATAAAAATATGTTTGAGTCCCTGGTCGTAGCACGAGATACAGGATTTGTCGAAGGCCCAGAAGATGGCCTACCTCCTCTCCAGTAATTTTATGATGTAGCGGGCAGTCGTCGCATCCAGCACCTCCGGGGTGGATAGTCGACCGGCACGATACGGTTTGGAAAGAGTTATTGAACTCCCGCTACCAAAACTTACGTTTGTTAGCGGATGCGCACGCCGCACAGTTGATGGCCCTGCCCAAGGTGGCCAACAGGGCACAGTTGCGCCTGCAGTTGCTCACGCCCGTTACAGTGGCCTGTAACGCGCTCCGCACACTGGGGATGCCGGTGGACCAATGGCTCCTTTTTTGTTGGTGCACATTGTATTGGGCAAATTGCCCAATGACATCCGCTCGCGGTTTGAGCGCGAAAATGCGGAGCGGGATAGCACCACCCTACCAACATTCACTGACTTGGTGAAGTTTTTGGAGTTTGATGCACGGGCTGCTGAGAATACCATGACGGACTCAGCGCCATCCAGAGCGCCTGAACGTAGGCCCTTGGAACCCTCATATGAGGAGTCTTCGCGCAGGGACGGCAACCGCCACCGCGTGGAGCTGGTGCGCGGGTTGCACACACGGCAGCAGTCGCGAGGGACGCGGACTGCCTGCAATGTGGTTGGATGGGCCACAGCCTGCTGCAATGCAGGGACTGGCAGGGACTGCCAGTACAAGATCGGCGCCGCATGGCAAAGCGGCATGAACTATATGCTTTTACTGTCGCGGTCACTATGCACGCATCATCCCAGGGCCATACCATGCAGTGCAAAGCGCGGGCTGCACCATGCGATGCTCTAATATGAACCGGAACGGGGATGGCCCCCGGTTGTTGAGGCAGGGGTCTCTTGCGGGGCGGGGGCGCTCCTGCGCGCCGCCCGTCATCGGACGGAGGACGCGGCTTCGCTCGTCGCACCCCCCTCGGGAGGGGGTCGCGTACCTGCGCGGGTCTTGGCGGACCGGGACCACGCGCCCCAAGGTCATGGCCAGTATGTAGCTGGCCAGGCCCCGGATAGGGCCCCCATGGGCGGGGGCCCTAGATCGGACGTGAGAGTGGGGACACCCCCTCCACGCGGGTTACCAATACCCAACACATGCAGCCGCAGCGGTTTTCTCCGCCGCTGCACGAGTACCCACGGCTGGAGTACCACCCGCCGTACCATATGTATGGCCGGGCCGCGGGTTATGCCCCCCTCAGATGGGGATGTGCACTCGCCCGCCATATTATCCGGGTCAGTGGCGCGCCCCTGGTTTGGAGAGAGTGGGGAGCCCGTAACTAGCTTGCTCCCTTGCTGGGACAGAGCCGCGGACGGTTCTGCTCCCTACCGCGGTGGTCCGCGTATGGGGTCGTGGGGGAAGCCATTAATTTGAGAGCTCTGTTGGACTCAGGGGCTCAAAGCAGTTTGGTTACCACTCGAGTGGCACGCCAGTTAGGTTTAGTCGTGGAAGACTCGCCTGTGCCACTTCTTGGAGTTGGTGGCATACAAGTGAAGTGTCTGACGGGCCAGACACTTGTCACCTTTTCTTCGCTGAAGTCCTCCACAATGAGGATCACGACTTCGGCTATGGTAATGGATACCATTGCGGGTTGGCACCCCTCGACAGACATACCGCCGGGTGTGTTGTCTTTGGTTTCGGGTCTGGATTTGGCCGACCCCTTTGTCTTTCATCCCGGCCCAGTGGACTTGCTCCTGGGCTCGGACGTATTGGGTTGGATTTTGTTGGGTACACAGAAGGCTCTGGGTTCGTCTTCACTGATGGCAGTGTCTACGATTTTTGGTTTTGCCCTGATGGGCCCTGTGTTTGATAATGGCACCGTGGAGGAGCCACCGGTCGTCGCATCTGCGTCCTTGGCCAAGACCATGCAAAGGTTTTGGGAGGTGGAGGAGCCACCTATGAGTTCCAGGATGGATCCGGAACACGCTGAGTGCGAAGCCCTTTTTCGATCGACCACGGAGAGGTTGCCCTCCGGTCGGTTTGTAACTAGGTTACCCTTTGTTGCCTCTCGTCCTAGCCTAGGGCAAAGTAGGGCGCTTGCGGAGAAACGACTGCTGTCCATGGAGCGACGTATGCAGCGTGACCACGTACTTCGCGATAAATACATTGAATTTATGCGCGAGTACGAGGATTTGGGTCACATGTCTCCGGCTCGAGTTGATTGGAGCTCAACTGAGCATTATTTTTTGCCCCACCACGCGGTGGTGAAGGCCTCAACGGGCAAGTTGCGGACTGTCTTTGATGGGTCCGCACCCACTTCGAACGGAGTTTCGTTGAATCTATGTTTGCATTCAGGTCCCAAATTGCATAGGGACATAATTGACATCATCTTGAACTTTAGAAGACATCAAGTGGTTTTTGGCGCGGACATCCGGATGATGTTCCGCCAGACAGTCATACATCCTGAGGACAGGCGATTCCAGTTGATACTCTGGCGTGAGCGCCCTGAGGATCCTGTGACGGTGTATGAACTCAACACAAACACGTATGGTTTGAAATCTAGTCCCTATATCGCCATCAGATCATTGCTTGAATTGGCAGAGCGGGAACGGATCCGCTTTCCCCGTGGGGCTTCCGTGCTGTCACGTGACTTGTATGTTGATGACGTGTGCACCGGAGCCCAAAGTATTGAGGAGGCCCTCCTACTGCGGGATGAATTGATTGAAATATTGAAGACAGGTGGCTACGAGCTACGTAAGTGGTTGTCTAATGAGCCTAAAGTTCTAGAAGGGATCCCGGAGGATCACCAACAGAACCCTCACCTGTTTGAGGATGTGGATGATCCCAACAGGATAGCGGTGCTGGGCATGCAGTACCAGCCGCTAACCGATATTTTCACATTCCAAGTGGACTTGGAAATACCAAAGGTCTGGACTAAGGCGTTTCGCATTGCTGCCGCCAGAGGGCGTTCGGGGTTTTCACACTGCTAGCGTGGATGGCGTCGCGTGTGGTCCGCCATTGCATTGTCCAGGGCGATATCGGTTTGATTTTAATACGCGGAGCGGTCTCGCGTCTTTTGCTTGTTGTTTAGTTTGAGTGATAATTGTGAATTTCCTGTTTGTTAAATAACTATTGAATTTGTGTTTGTGAAAAACTCTGTTATTGTGACTTTTTCTTGTGAGAGGTGAAACGTGGCTGGCTGTTCACATCTGGCTGTTCCCGAGTGAAACTACGGGAAGAAATCTATTTAGTTGTCCTGGGGAATTGAGATCTCAAGGGTTAGGTAGGGTGATTAGGAATTCCCCCTTCCCGAAGACACTCAAGTTTGGATCCGAAGAGAAAGAAGATTTAATTTGGTAAGTGTTCAATTGTAGTTAATTTATAGGTTAGGTTATCATATAGGGCCCTGTAGCTCCCTTCATAAGCTACGGTGGTAGCAGACTGCGTTAAGTTAGTTAGGTTTTAGTCGGGCAAACGTGGTGCCGCGTGGAGATTTTTTCCCGGTACTTATTTTTACCGGTGGTTTTTCCCGGTGAAGTTCCGGTACAGAATTCTTCCCGCCGCTTCGTTTGTCCGGATTCTCTCTGCGCACATTTTCTGGCAGCAGAGCGTAGTTGCTCTGCACATTTTCTGGTAGCAGAGCGTAGTTTATCTACCCTCTATTTGTTCGTTTGTAAAAAATAATTAATTGTTTGTAAAAATTATTAGATTTTTCTTAGTTTGTTTGTATAAGAATATTTGTAACCTTTTTTGTATTTGTTTGCGGTTTGTACCGTGCGTTCCGGGTTTGTGCCATTCTCATACCTACCGCGGTTCTTCGTGTAGTTGCTTGATTTTGTTGTTTTTATTTACCTTTTGTTATTTTTTGTTTGTGACTTGACGCGATGGCGAAGGCCTCCAATGCTAGGGCGACACTCGCCAACGAATTGAGATGGTTTGTGACGGCCGGAGGACTCCTGTCCCGGAAGGACAGGGAGGGCGCCATACTGCTAAGAGCGGATCACCTCCACTCACGATTGATTAGCGCGGAAGCGGCCATGGCGGCGCTTACCGAAGCCGATCTTACCCCGGAGGCCTACGCAGGTCACATGGCGGACATGGACCAGATCCTGAGTCTGCACGATGATATCGCGGAGGCGGTGACCGCAATAAGGGCGAGACAGGCTGGCGGACCAGCCCCCCGCACACCTGTTAGACAGGAAGGACCAGCGGTTACTGGTCGGCTCCCCACCCTTCAGCTGTCCCACTTTGGGGGTAGGATGGAGGAGTGGGTAGCATATAAAAATATGTTTGAGTCCCTGGTCGTAGCACGACGATTTGTCGAAGGCCCAGAAGATGGCCTACCTCCTCTCCACTCTTGAGGATGAAGCGCGGTCGCTCATCCAGCACCTCCGGGTGGAGGACGACCAGTACGATACGGCTTGGGAGTTATTGAACTCCCGCTACCAAAACTTACGTTTGTTAGCGGATGCGCACGCCGCACAGTTGATGGCCCTGCCCAAGGTGGCCAACAGGGCACAGTTGCGCCTGCAGTTGCTCACGCCCGTTACAGTGGCCTGTAACGCGCTCCGCACACTGGGGCTGCCGGTGGACCAATGGTCTTTTTTGCTGGTGCACATTGTATTGGGCAAATTGCCCAATGACATCCGCTCGCGATTTGAGCGCGAGAATGCGGAACGGGATAGCACCACCCTACCAACATTCACTGACTTGGTGAAGTTTTTGGAGTTTGAGGCACGGGCTGCTGAGAATACCATGACGGACTCAGCGCCATCCAGAGCGCCTGAACGTAGGCCCTTGGAACCCTCATGGCGAGGAAGCCCCAACAGGGACGGCAACCGCCACCGCGTGGAGCTGGTGTGCGGGTTGCACACACGGCAAGCAGTCGCGAGGGACGCGGACTGCCTGCAATGTGGCCGGATGGGCCACAGCCTGCTGCAATGCAGGGACTGGCAGAGACTGCCAGTACAAGATCGGCGCCGCATGGCAAAGCGGCATGAACTTTGCTTTTATTGTTTGGGCGGTCACTATGCACGTGACTGTCCCAGTGCCATACCATGCAGTGCATGCCGTGGGCGGCACCACGCGATGCTTTGCATGAACCGCAACGGGGATGGCACCCGGATGTTGAGGCAGGGGTCCCCTATGGGCGGGGGCGCTCCTGCGCGAAGCCCTCCACCACCGGACGGAGGACGCGGCTTCGCTCGTCGCACCCCCTCGGGAGGGGGTCGCGTACCTGCGCGGGTCTTGGCGGACCGGGACCACGCGCCCCAAGGTCATGGCCAGTATGTAGCTGGCCAGGCCCCGGATAGGGCCCCCATGGGCGGGGGCCCTAGATCGGACGTGAGAGTGGGGACACCCCCCTCCACGCGGGTTACCAATACCCAACACATGCAGCCGCAGCGGTTTCTCCGCCGCTGCACGAGTACCCACGGCTGGAGTACCACCCGCCGTACCATATGTATGGCCGGGCCGCGGGTTATGCCCCCCTCAGATGGGGATGTGCACTCGCCCGCCATATTATCCGGGTCAGTGGCGCGCCCCTGGTTTGGAGAGAGTGGGGAGCCCGTAACTAGCTTGCTCCCTTGCTGGGACAGAGCCGCGGACGGTTCTGCTCCCTACCGCGGTGGTCCGCGTATGGGGTCGTGGGGGAAGCCATTAATTTGAGAGCTCTGTTGGACTCAGGGGCTCAAAGCAGTTTGGTTACCACTCGAGTGGCACGCCAGTTAGGTTTAGTCGTGGAAGACTCGCCTGTGCCACTTCTTGGAGTTGGTGGCATACAAGTGAAGTGTCTGACGGGCCAGACACTTGTCACCTTTTCTTCGCTGAAGTCCTCCACAATGAGGATCACGACTTCGGCTATGGTAATGGATACCATTGCGGGTTGGCACCCCTCGACAGACATACCGCCGGGTGTGTTGTCTTTGGTTTCGGGTCTGGATTTGGCCGACCCCTTTGTCTTTCATCCCGGCCCAGTGGACTTGCTCCTGGGCTCGGACGTATTGGGTTGGATTTTGTTGGGTACACAGAAGGCTCTGGGTTCGTCTTCACTGATGGCAGTGTCTACGATTTTTGGTTTTGCCCTGATGGGCCCTGTGTTTGATAATGGCACCGCGGAGGAGCCACCGGTTGTCGCATCTGCGTCCTTGGCCAAGACCATGCAAAGGTTTTGGGAGGTGGAGGAGCCACCTATGAGTTCCAGGATGGATCCGGAACACGCTGAGTGCGAAGCCCTTTTTCGATCGACCACGGAGAGGTTGCCCTCCGGTCGGTTTGTAACTAGGTTACCCTTTGTTGCCTCTCGTCCTAGCCTAGGGCAAAGTAGGGCGCTTGCGGAGAAACGACTGCTGTCCATGGAGCGACGTATGCAGCGTGACCACGTACTTCGCGATAAATATATTGAATTTATGCGCGAGTACGAGGATTTGGGTCACATGTCTCCGGCTCGAGTTGATTGGAGCTCAACTGAGCATTATTTTTTGCCCCACCACGCGGTGGTGAAGGCCTCAACAGGCAAAGTGAGGACCGTCTTCGATGGGTCCGCACCCACTTCGAACGGAGTTTCGTTGAATCTATGTTTGCATTCAGGTCCCAAATTGCATAGGGACATAATTGACATCATCTTGAACTTTAGAAGACATCAAGTGGTTTTTGGCGCAGACATCCGGATGATGTTCCGCCAGACAGTCATACATCCTGAGGACAGGCGATTCCAGTTGATACTCTGGCGTGAGCGCCCTGAGGATCCTGTGACGGTGTATGAACTCAATACAAACACCTATGGTTTGAAATCTAGTCCCTATATCGCCATCAGATCATTGCTTGAATTGGCAGAGCGGGAACGGATCCGCTTTCCCCGTGGGGCTTCCGTGCTGTCACGTGACTTGTATGTTGATGACGTGTGCACCGGAGCCCAAAGTATTGAGGAGGCCCTCCTACTGCGGGATGAATTGATTGAAATATTGAAGACAGGTGGCTACGAGCTACGTAAGTGGTTGTCTAATGGGCCTAAAGTTCTAGAAGGGATCCCGGAGGATCACCAACAGAACCCTCACCTGTTTGAGGATGTGGATGATCCCAACAGGATAGCGGTGCTGGGCATGCAGTACCAGCCGCTAACCGATATTTTTACCTTCCAAGTGGACTTGGAAATACCAAAGGTCTGGACTAAGAGAGAACGGTGTTGTCCGTAATAGCTCGTATGTTTGATCCAAGCGGTTGGATCAGTCCAGTGATATTCTCTGCGAAGTGTCTTCTTCAGAGACTTTGGACTTTGGGCGTCTCGTGGGACGAGCCGCTGTTTGGCTCTCCATTGGATGATTGGCTCGAGTTGTTTTCATCGATTAAGGAAGTCAATCGGATTGCCTTGCCTCGTCGAATATTGCCACCCGGGAAATATCGAGCCAGCCTGCATGGCTTTTGTGACGCGTCGGAGCGAGGCTACGCCGCGTCAGTCTATATGCGGACAGTTGACGCCGATGGCCGGGTCAATGTCTCGCTTTTGTTAGGGAAGAGTAAAGGTCGCCCCCATCAGGACTAGGCTGACTATTCCCAAGCTTGAGTTGAGTGGAGCTCCACCTTCTCTCTAAATTGTTTGCATCACGTTGCATGTGAGCTGGCGGCCACGGTCGAGATACGGGACATCTTCGCCTGGTCAGCGGATAGCCAGGTCGCGCTTGCATGTGGTTACGCGCGCGGCCCCACATACCTTGGAGGTTTTTGTTGGAAACAGGGTTTTCCCCAAATCCAGAATATCGGAATTGATATAACATGGAGACATGTGCCGGGAGAAGCTTAACCCAGCGGACTGTGCCTCCCGAGGTTGTACGGCACCAGAATTGGTGTCACACCCGCTCTGGTGGGGTCCAGAGTGGCTGATGGGATCAGAAACATCTTGGCCTGTCTGTCAGACAGATGTTACTTCTTTGAGTTTGACTGGGCTCCGTGTACATGCCGTGTAGTCGCTGAGACGACGTCGGAGCCGGATTGGCTACTTGCTCGGTATAGCAGTTTGGATATAGCTTCTGGGTGTTACCAGTTGGATTAAGCGTTTCATACATAATTGCAAGAAACCCACAGGCAAAAAGCGGTTGGAGCCGATTGCAGGTGCAGAAGAGCGCCGGAGCGCATTGTTGCATTGGGTCCGTGTCGTGCAGACCGGACGGTTTGAGTCAGAGCTTCAGATTTTTCGCGACGGACGAGCTAAATTGAAGGGCGCGGTCGCTCGTTTGAACCCGTACATCGACTCGGATGGGCTTCTTCGGGTTGGAGGCAGGCTCCGGAAGGCGGATCTTCCATATGAGACTCGCCATCCTCTGTTGTTGCCAAAGGGCGGACCCTTGGTGCAGCTTTTGGTGTCTGATCGACACATTCGTAACTTGCCCATGCTGGGTGCAATGCTTTGTTGGCTATTTTTGCAACGCGAGGTTTTTGGATTTTGTCTGCCCGAAGAGCAATCCGTAGTTTCCTGTTTCGATGTATTGCATGTTATAGGTTGAAGGCATCCACGATGCAACCACAGATGGGTGATTTGCCCGCTGATCGAATCCGACCTTCCGAGACCGTTTGACGGCGTTGGAACCGATTTTGCCGGTCCCTTTTCGATCAAGGCTTCTCCCTTTCGTAATGCCCGTATTGTGAAGGGCTATTTGTGTGTATTTGTTTGTTTGGCCACCAAGGCTGTCCATTTTGGAGGTGGTATCGGCTCTGACTACGGAGGCCTTCGTCGCCGCGTTGGATCGCTTTGTTTCGCGTCGAGGTCTACCTTCCCTTATTAGGTCTGATAATGGCACAAACTATAAGGGAACGGTAAATTATCTTAAGGATGTTTCTGTGTTTATTGATAAAAATTGTACTAGTTTAAGTCAAATTGCTGCCCAAAGGGGAATAACCTGGAAGTTTAGTCCCCCAAGTTGCCCCCATTGGGGAGAGGATTTTTGAAGCGGCTGTGAAATCCGCAAAGACCCACCTCCGCCGCATTATCGGAGAAACGGCTCTAACTTTTGAAGAGCTGGCCACAGTGTTTTGTAAAGTTGAGGCGGTCCTCAACTCTCGTCCTCTCTGTCCGCTATCTCCAGATCCAAATGACTTGGAAGCTCTCACCCCTGGTCATTTTTTGGTGGGAGGGCCGTTGAATGCCCTGCCCGAATACCCGTGGAAGGATGAACGCGTATATCGGTTGTCGCGTTTTCAAATGTTGCAGCAAATGAGCCAGGACTTTTGGCGTCGCTGGTCGCTTGAATATTTGCATTTGCTGCAGCAAAGAGTGGAAGTGGACAGACAGGACTGAGCCTCCCAGGGAGAGGTGATTTAGTATTGTTAAAGAGAGGCAAATTTGCCCTCATTGCTTTGGCGACGAGCTCGCATATTACGTTTGATTCTTGGCGGAGATGGCACTCCGCGCGTGCTTGGCTGAGGTGTTGGTCGACGGGGTTCGATTTTTAAGGAGGTGTGACCTCTCTCGCCCGCCTTCCCGTAGAGTAAGCTAGCGGTCTGCTTCTCAGACCGGGACGAAGGGATGTTTGTAATATATTGGGTAAAACTAAACGCAGGCGTTTCCTGTTATCGCCGCCAGGCGTTTTGGGAGTTCACACACTGCTAGCGTGGATGGCGTCGCGTGTGGTCCGCCATTTGCATTGTATCCCAGGGCGATATCGGTTTGATTTTAATACGCGGAGCGGTCTCGCGTCTTTTGCTTGTTGTTTAGTTTGAGTGATAATTGTGAATCTCCTGTTTGTTAAATAACTATTGAATTTGTGTTTGTGAAAAACTCTGTTATTGTGACTTTTTCTTGTGAGAGGTGAAACGTGGCTGGCTGTTCACATCTGACTGTTTTCCCAGAGTGAAACTACGGGGAAGAAATCTATTTAGTTGTCCTGAGGGAATTGAGATCTCAAGGGTTAGGTAGGGGTGATTAGGAATTCCCCCTTCCCGAAGACACTTCAAGTTTGGATCCGAAGAGAAAAGATTTAATTTGGTAAGTGTTCAATTGTAGTTAATTTATAGGTTAGGTTATCATATAGGGCCCTGTAGCTCCCTTCATAAGCTACGGTGGTAGCAGACTGCGTTAAAGTTAGTTAGTTTTAGTCGGGCAAACGTGGTGCCGCGTGGAGATTTTTTCCCGGTACTTATTTTTACCGGTGGTTTTTTCCCGGTGAAGTTCCGGTACAGAATTCTTCCCGCCGCTTCGTTTGTCCGGATTCTCGTTGCCACATTTTCTGGCAGCAGAGCGTAGTTGCTCTGCACAGTGGTTGTCTAATGAACCTAAAGTTCTAGAAGGGATCCCGGAGGATCACCAACAGAACCCTCACCTGTTTGAGGATGTGGATGATCCCAACAGGATAGCGGTGCTGGGCATGCAGTACCAGCCGCTAACCGATATTTTCACATTCCAAGTGGACTTGGAAATACCAAAAGTCTGGACTAAGAGAACGGTGTTGTCCGTAATAGCTCGTATGTTTGATCCAAGCGGTTGGATCAGTCCAGTGATATTCTCTGCGAGTGTCTTCTTCAGAGACTTTGGACTTTGGGCGTCTCGTGGGACGAGAGCCGCTGTTTGGTCCTCCATTGGATGATTGGCTCGAGTTGTTTTTCATCGATTAAGGAAGTCAATCGGATTGCCTTGCCTCGTCGAATATTGCCCCCGGGAAATATCGAGCCAGCCTGCATGGCTTTTGTGACGCGTCGGAGCGAGGGCTACGCCGCACGATCAGTCTATATGCGGACAATGATTGACGCCGATGGCCAGGTCCAATGTCTCGCTTTTTGTTAGGGAAAAACAAGGTCGCCCCCATCAGGACTAGGCTGACTATCCCCAAGCTTGAGTTGAGTGGAGCTCACCTTCTCTCTAAATTGTTGCATCACGTTGCCAGTGAGCTGGCGGCCACGGTCGAGATACGAGACATCTTCGCCTGGTCGGATAGCCAGGTCGCGCTTGCATGGTTGCGCGCGGCCCCACATACCTTGGAGGTTTTTGTTGGAAACAGGGTTTCCCAAATTCAAAATATTGGAATTGATACAACATGGAGACATGTGCCGGGAGAGCTTAACCCAGCGGACTGTGCTTCCCGAGGTTGTACGGCACCAGAATTGGTGTCACACCCGCTCTGGTGGGGTCCAGAGTGGCTGATGGGATCAGAAACTTCTTGGCCTGTCTGTCAGACAGACGTTACTTCTTTGAGTTTGACTGGGCTCCGTGTACATGCTGTAGTCGCTGAGACGACGTCGGAGCCGGATTGGCTACTTGCTCGGTATAGCAGTTTGGATAAGCTTCTGGGTGTTACCAGTTGGATTAAGCGTTTCATACATAATTGTAGAAACCCACAGGCAAAGCGGTTGGAGCCGATTGCAGGTGCAGAAGAGCGCCGGAGCGCATTGTTGCATTGGGTCCGTGTCGTGCAGACCGGACGGTTTGAGTCAGAGCTTCGTATCTTGCGCGACGGACGCGCTAGGTTGAAGGGCGCGGTCGCTCGTTTGAACCCGTACATCGACTCGGATGGGCTTCTTCGGGTTGGAGGCAGGCTCCGGAAGGCGGATCTTCCATATGAGACTCGCCATCCTCTGTTGTTGCCCAAGGGCGGACCCTTGGTGCAGCTTTTGGTGTCTGATCGACACATTCGTAACGCCCATGCTGGGTGCAATGCTTAGTTGGCTATTTTGCAACGCGAGTTTTGGATTTTGTCTGCCCGAAGAGCAATCCGTAGCGTTCTGTTTCGATGTATTGCATGTTATAGGTTGAAGGCATCCACGATGCAACCACAGATGGGTGATTTGCCCGCTGATCGAATCCGACCTTCGAGACCGTTTGACGGCGTTGGAACCGATTTTGCCGGTCCCTTTTCGATCAAGGCTTCTCCCTTTCGTAATGCCCGTATTGTGAAGGGCTATTTGTGTGTATTTGTTTGTTTGGCCACCAAGGCTGTCCATTGGGAGGTGGTATCGGCTCTGACTACGGAGGCCTTCGTCGCCGCGTTGGATCGCTTTGTTTCGCGTCGAGGTCTACCTTCCCTTATTAGGTCTGACAATGGCACAAACTATAAAGGAACTGTAAATTATCTTAAGGATGTTTCTGTGTTTATTGATAAAAATTGTACTAGTTTAAGTCAAATTGCTGCCCAAAGGGGAATAACCTGGAAGTTTAGTCCCCCAAGTTGCCCCCATTGGGGAGGGATTTTTGAAGCGGCTGTGAAATCCGCAAAGACCCACCTCCGCCGCATTATCGGAGAAACGGCTCTAACCTTTGAAGAGCTGGCCACAGTGTTTTGTAAAGTTGAGGCGGTCCTCAACTCTCGTCCTCTCTGTCCGCTATCTCCAGATCCAAATGACTTGGAAGCTCTCACCCCTGGTCGTTTTTTTTTGGTGGGAGGGCCGTTGAATACCCTGCCCGAATACCCGTGGAAAAGGATGAACGCGTAGATCGGTTGTCGCGTTTTCAAATGTTGCAGCAAATGAGCCAGGACTTTTGGCGTCGCTGGTCGCTTGAATATTTGCATTTGCTGCAGCAAAGAGTGAAGTGGACAGACAGGACTGAGCCTCCCAGGGAGGGTGATTTAGTATTGTTAAAAGAGGCAAATTTGCCCTCAGTGCTTTGGCAACGAGCTCGCATATTACGTTTGATTCTTGGCGGAGATGGCACTCCGCGTGTGGCTGAGGTGTTGGTCGACGGTTCGATTTTAAGGAGAGGTGTGACCTCTCTCGCCCGCAACTTCCCGTAGAGTAAGCTAGCGGTCTGCTTCTCAGACCGGGACGGGGGGATGTTTGTAATATATTGGGTAAAACTAAACGCAGGCGTTTCCTGTTATCGCCGCCAGGCGTTTCGGGGTTCTCACATTGCTAGCGTGGATGGCGTCGCGTGTGGTCCGCCATTGCATTGTCCAGGGGCGATATCGGTTTGAGTTTTAATACGCGGAGCAGTCTCCGCGTCTTTTGCTTGTTGTTTAGTTTGAGTGATAATTGTGAATTTCCTGTTTGTTAAATAACTATTGAATTTGTGTTTGTGAAAAACTCTGTTATTGTGACTTTTTCTTGTGAGAGGTGAAACGTGGCTGGCTGTTCACATCTGGCTGTTCCCGAGTGAAACTACGGGAAGAAATCTATTTAGTTGTCCTGGGGAATTGAGATCTCAAGGGTTAGGTAAGGGTGATTAGGAATTTCCCCTTCCCGAAGACACTCAAGTTTGGATCCGAAGAGAAAGAAGATTTAGCTTGGTAAGTAGTTTTCAATTGTATGATTAATTTATAGGTTAGGTTATTATATAGGGCCCTGTAGCTCCCTTCATAAGCTACGGTGGTAGCAGACTGCGTTAAGTTAATTAGGTTTTAGTCGGGCAAACGTGGTGCCGCGTGGAGATTTTTTCCCGGTACTTATTTTTACCGGTGGTTTTTTTTCGAGTGAAGTTCCGGTACAGAATTCTTCCCGCCGCTTCGTTTGTCCGGATTCGCTCTGCGCACATTTTCTGGCAGCAGAGCGTAGTTGCTCTGCACATTTTCTGGCAGCAGAGCGTAGTTTACTACTGCACAGGTGTTATAAACCATATTATAACAGTTACGGATGGATGGGTTGGGAAAGAGAAAAATTCTTGCTCAATTATTCGTCTGATATGTATAGGTTTTGCATTGAATATATCCACGCTGTTATTTTGAGCGCAAAAATTATTACACTCTAAATTCAGGACCCTGAAGAAAAAATGGAATTTTTACGGTACTTTGTACTAGCATGAGAGGTAATATGAAAAAGTTTATTTCTTCTACGTGAAAAAATTTGGAATTTTTATGTTAATTTTTTCTAAAAAGTTCAGGACTATCTATTGCACCCACTAGAATTTTAACAGAAATAGCTTAAGTCACTAATGTTTCTTCTAACTTGCAATGGCAGGAAATGATATCTTTTACACCTGTCTTTCATGAAGTATCATCATTGCTTTTACATTTATATTGCTTAGATATTTTTAGGAAACGTCTCTGAATGGATTCAATACGAGAGATATAGATATCCATAACTTGCAAGGATTCCACACGACGGAAGTGTATTCAAAGGATGCTACGCACGTAGGAGCAATAAAATGCACTTTAGTAGCTTTAAATTGAATTGAAATTGGCTGTGGATCTCATTATGAATCCTAAAGATTTTGAGGCTTTTTTGACAATATGATCGACGTGATTCTCATATAACAACTTAGGAAATCCTGATACAACCCAAGATCCCTAGTAGTATTTACTTTTTTGAGAAGCTGTGCATTTATTGTGTGAAAGAAAATGACAATGGTTCAGGCTTACGGGTGAAGGACACAACAAAACATTTAGAGATATTTTAAGTCCAATTTGTTATCTCCTGCACAATACTTCTCAATCCTATCTAAATCTTCTTGTAATAATATAGAATCTTGATAACTATTAATAGATTTATAAATTTTAGCATCGTCTAGCATACTTCCACAAGAAGGATCCTGGAATGTTTTTTATACTAAGCTTAATATCATTGATAAATACAAGGAACAATAATGGGCCGAGCAGTGAGACCCTGCGGCACCCACAGAAGGAATCGTAACCCACGGAGAAACGAATCCATTAATAGCCACAGCCTGGGATCTATTTTTAACGTAGGAACTGAACCATCTGTACAGACTGCCATGTATACCGGCTAGATATAATTTGTGTAATAGTAATGAATGAGATATCACTGTCAAATGCTTTGCTAAAATCTGTACTAAACTGTATCTGCCTGTCCACCCGACTCCATTTCCGATGTTAGATAATCATGAAATAATAAAAGGTTAGAATTTGTAGATCTGTTTTTAAAAATCCATGCTGTTCTGGTATGAAGGTAGATTTCATTAATGCAAACATTTGTTCATAAATATTTTTCTAAAACTTTTGCGAAAATACACAATTTAGAAATTGGTCTATAATTCCTAACATTAGAACGATCCCCACCCTTATGAACCGGCGTTATAAATGCCGATTTCCATAAATTCGGTACAATTCCCTCGTCAAGCGATCGACGGAATAATAAAATCAGAGAGCAGAACTAAACCTTCGGCACATTTAACTATAAAAAATGGGAGAGTATGTTGTCTGGGCCAGCACCCTGTATTTATATCCAAAGTCCCTGAAGAAGAATTTTCTTTACCTTTTCCTTGTCCAATTCCACGTTATTTTAAATTATTATTATCAAATCCCTACATACTTTGATTGATAGTTTCAGATGAAGTGACTATTAACATTATCCACTAGATTGAAAGTTGGATTTAAAATATGAGGAAAATAAATTACTTTAACAGACTCACCCTGAATTTGCTGAAACATCATCTAAGCGCATGACTGCGGGTAAAGTCTGATATCAGCATTTTTTTAAGGTTTTTAGAATAGGACCAAAATCTTTTTGGATTATTAACTACTGCATTCTCTACTTCTTTTATATAAGTTTTATAACATTCTTCTTCTACAGTTTTTGTAGCCCTCATTCTAAGCAATTCAAAAGTCTTATTACAGTGCTCCTCAGAGTTACCATACTTTTTTGGTATTTTTTGTGAAAAATTTATGTTTTTCTTTTAAAATCTTTTTAGAGCAGAGTTATACCATAAGGGATATCTTCTACTACCACTACTAGTTTTACTAGGTATAAATTTATCTCTAAGATCGTAAAGTTTGGAGTAAAAAGAGAGACAGCTTCCTCTAAAGTTCCCCGCTGGAGGAGTTCTTGCCAATCTATAGTATATAGCTCTGTAAGAATCTCATTATAATTACCCTTAGAGTAGATATAGACCAATCTTGTATTATTTTCTAATTGGTCGAGGCTGGACAAAGGTAGATCTATTGAGATCGCTCTATGATGTTCGTCCTCCGGGACAAGAGGGTCAGGACACGGCGTTACAGTTAGTGTATCGGTTGACAATACTAAATCTAAAATTCGGTCACTGGAATTTATTGCAAAATTATATTGTTGAAGATTGCCTTGAGCTAACACGTCGAAAAAGACTGGACTGAGAATTTCCACTAATGCCCTGACCCTCCAGCGTACCATCTGGTTGTAAACACCACGCAATTTTTGGTAAATTAAAATCCCCCAACAAAACATATGTATCATTAGGATATGATATGATAATTTCACTTAAGTTATTAGTGAAATTTTCTAGCTGTGTATTAAAAGACTGACCACATTTATCACTACATAAATAAAGTGTACATAAACGAATAGTTTGATGATTAATACCCGAGCTGATAGTTAACTTTATCCATAAGTCCTCTGCTTCGGAATGTAAGTCTGGTGTGCCCGTGACCACAAGATCCCTCCTAACCGCCATGAGAACTCCGCCGCCATAACGTTGGCCGGTGTAATCGTAATTTCTATCCCTACGCCATACTAGGTAGTTACCTATCGTCAAAAAGTTCACTGTCTCCTATGCCATCTAATAACCACGTCTCTGTAATAAAAATTGTGTTCAAGCGCCTAGCAACTTTTCGCCGCAATGACCCATTAATATTAAGATGCGTCCTATTTATCTAAGGTTCTCTTCTGTCATGGTTCGAATACAAGTAGTTCATACAAGTCACGTCTCCGTCTTTAATTTATTCCCGAAAATTCAGTATCCAGTCTTCCAGTCATTTACATGGTCCTATACCGAAGCCGGATGGTTAATTGATGGAAATCAGTCATAATCCTGTGGAATCATTACTTCAAACTTGGAAATCAAGAGGAATTGTTTGGCCACGCGGAGAACCGGCAAATACCTATGACAAAATCGTGGATCGAGTGCGAATATTGTGGTGTTAAGTCATATTTACTTATTTAATTAGTAACCCAGCACTCATACAGGTAAAATAGTGTTAAGTAAGGGATAATCAGGTTAGTAATCTTGAATTAGCTATTTATCTGTTCCGCGTTAAGTTAACCTACCTACTTATCTATAACTTATTGCCAATTGCATTGTGAATAATTCATTTAATTTTATAGTAATTACGAACAAATCATACTAATAAAAGTATAGTATGCATTAATGCTTCATAATTTGGCGTAATTGATATTGTAACGATTGTATTATTCACGTTAATTTGCTTGCATAAGTAATATTTTTTATAGATATTCGCCCGGTATCTTGTGCATCAAACCGGTTGCATAATAGTAGATAGGATAGGTAATTATCTGATGCCGTTTGTATGAATTTAGTTTATTTAAAGTGTTTACCTTTTATTGGTGTGTGCATATAAGTATAAATTATATAAATTATATGCATATAATAGTATTTGATCAGACAAAAGAGCACTGTTAATTTCAATAAAATTGTATTGTTGTCAAGTTTATGTCATTAAAGTTAAACTATTTAAATTGGCAAGTTAAATTATTTTGTACTTATTTCATTATCTAAAAGCCTTAACTTTACATAACGTTTTTGTTTACATATGTATAAGTAGTTAAAGAAATCAGAGCTCAGAAATTAGGTATAACCTACTTAGACGTTACATTTCAGTTTCGTTTCTTTTGTTTACCATTTATATTGTATCAATTCCAGGTCGATAACAACTGATTCCCAAATGGCTGAAGAAAAAGAGTTAATTAAGAAGCGGGCCAGTTGTAAAGGACGTTTGACCATATTTATCAACTACCTAAACTCATTGAGTGGTGGTACTGGCAAACGAAGTGAGCCGATTAGCAAGTACTGAGGTCACGGAATTGCAGTTGAGAATGGGTAAAATCGAGTCGATGTATGAGCTGTACGACGAAGTGCAGGTACAATTAGAATGTATTAGTGAAAATGTAACTGAGCAATTTAAAGAGCGTTCTGAGTTCGAGTCTTTATATTTTAAGGCAATTGCAAAACCAAAATTCGCAACCGCTGGACGATATGGATAGTGACAAAATTGGCCGAGCAAGTAAGTCGAGGCTCGTCAAGTTGCCCACAATTCAATTGCCAAAATTTAGTGGATCGTATGACAATTATTTAGAGTTTCGTGACACCTTTACGAGTCTCATCCACGATAACAAAGACATAGACGAGATCAACAAGTTTCACTATTTACGGGCGTCTTTGGAAGGTTCTGCTGCCGTGGTAATTCAATCAATAGAATTTTCAGCCAGTAATTATGCGGTGGCGTGGAAACTTTTGTGCGATAGGTTCGACAATAAACGTTTATTAATACAAAATCATGTGTCGGCCTTGTTTAACATTGACACAATAACGAAAGAGTCTTCTGTAGCCTTAAAGCGTTTAATTGACCAGGTGAATAAAAATATTAGGGCACTTGAGTCATTAGGTGAGCCTGTCAAAAAATGGGATACACTGTTGATTTATATTATTACTCATAAATTATATAATAAAACTTACCGGGAGTGGGAAGAATTTAAGATTCGTCAAGACAAAGATAGTGCGATATCATTTGTGCAGAGCAACTACGCTCTGCTGCCAGAAAATGTGGCAGAGAGACTCCGGACAAACGAAGCGGCGGGAAGAATTCTGTACCGGAACTTCACCGGGAAAAAACCACCGGTAAAAATAAGTACCGGGAAAAAATCTCCACGCGGCACCACGTTTGCCCGACTAAAACCTAACTAACTTAACGCAGTCTGCTACCACCGTAGCTTATGAAGGGAGCTACAGGGCCCTATATGATAACCTAACCTATAAATTAATTACAATTGAACACTTACCAAACTAAATCTTCTTTCTCTTCGGATCCAAACTTGAGTGTCTTCGGGAAGGGGGAATTCCTAATCACCCTACCTAACCCTTGAGATCTCAATTCCCCAGAACAACTAAATAGATTTCTTCCCGTAGTTTCACTCGGGAACAGCCAGATGTGAACAGCCAGCCACGTTTCACCTCTCACAAGAAAAAGTCACAATAACAGAGTTTTTCACAAACACAAATTCAATAGTTATTTAACAAACAGGAAATTCACAATTATCACTCAAACTAAACAACAAGCAAGAGACGCGAGACCGCTCCGCGTATTAAAATCAAACCGATATCGCCCTGGACAATGCAATGGCGGACCACACGCGACGCCATCCACGCTAGCAGTGTGAGAACCCCAAAACGCCTGGCGGCGATAACAGGAAACGCCTGCGTTTAGTTTTACCCAATATATTACAAACATCCCCCCGTCCCGGTCTGAGAAGCAGACCGCTAGCTTACTCTACGGGAAGGCGGGCGAGAGAGGTCACACCTCTCCTTAAAATCGAACCGTCGACCAACACCTCAGCCACACGCGGAGTGCCATCTCCGCCAAGAATCAAACGTAATATGCGAGCTCGTCGCCAAAGCAATGAGGGCAAATTTGCCTCTTTTAACAATACTAAATCACCCTCCCTGGGAGGCTCAGTCCTGTCTGTCCACTTCACTCTTTGCTGCAGCAAATGCAAATATTCAAGCGACCAGCGACGCCAAAAGTCCTGGCTCATTTGCTGCAACATTTGAAAACGCGACAACCGATATACGCGTTCATCCTTCCACGGGTATTCGGGCAGGGCATTCAACGGCCCTCCCACCAAAAAATGACCAGGGGTGAGAGCTTCCAAGTCATTTGGATCTGGAGATAGCGGACAGAGAGGACGAGAGTTGAGGACCGCCTCAACTTTACAAAACACTGTGGCCAGCTCTTCAAAAGTTAGAGCCGTTTCTCCGATAATGCGGCGGAGGTGGGTCTTTGCGGATTTCCACAGCCGCTTCAAAAATCCTCCCCAATGGGGGCAACTTGGGGGACTAAATTTCCAAGTTATTCCCCTTTGGGCAGCAATTTGACTTAAACTAGTACAATTTTTATCAATAAACACGGAAACATCCTTAAGATAATTTACAGTTCCTTTATAGTTTGTGCCATTATCAGACCTAATAAGGGAAGGTAGACCTCGACGCGAAACAAAACGATCCAACGCGGCGACGAAGGCCTCCGTAGTCAGAGCCGATACCACCTCCAAATGGACAGCCTTGGTGGCCAAACAAACAAATACACACAAATAGCCCTTCACAATACGGGCATTACGAAAGGGAGAAGCCTTGATCGAAAAGGGACCGGCAAAATCGGTTCCAACGCCGTCAAACGGTCTCGAAGGTCGGATTCGATCAGCGGGCAAATCACCCATCTGTGGTTGCATCGTGGATGCCTTCAACCTATAACATGCAATACATCGAAACAGGACACTACGGATTGCTCTTCGGGCAGACAAAATCCAAAACTCGCGTTGCAAAATAGCCAACAAAGCATTGCACCCAGCATGGGCGTTACGAATGTGTCGATCAGACACCAAAAGCTGCACCAAGGGTCCGCCCTTGGGCAACAACAGAGGATGGCGAGTCTCATATGGAAGATCCGCCTTCCGGAGCCTGCCTCAAACCCGAAGAAGCCCATCCGAGTCGATGTACGGGTTCAAACGAGCGACCGCGCCCTTCAACTTAGCGCGTGCGTCGCGCAAAATACGAAGCTCTGACTCAAACCGTCCGGTCTGCACGACACGGACCCAATGCAACAATGCGCTCCGGCGCTCTTCTGCACCTGCAATCGGCTCCAACCGCTTTGCCTGTGGGTTTCTACAATTATGTATGAAACGCTTAATCCAACTGGTAACACCCAGAAGCTTATCCAAGCTGCTATACCGAGCAAGTAGCCAATCCGGCTCCGACGTCGTCTCAGCGACTACAGCATGTACACGGAGCCCAGTCAAACTCAAAGAAGTAACATCTGTCTGACAGACAGGCCAAGAAGTTTCTGATCCCATCAGCCACTCTGGACCCCACCAGAGCGGGTGTGACACCAATTCTGGTGCCGTACAACCTCCGGGAAGCACAGTCCGCTGGGTTAAGCTCTCCCGGCACATGTCTCCATGTTATATCAATTCCGATATTCTGGATTTGGGAAACCCGATTTCCCACAAAAACCTCCAAGGTATGTGGGGCCGCGCGCAACCATGCAAGCGCGACCTGGCTATCCGACCAGGCGAAGATGTCCCGTATCTCGACCGTGGCCGCCAGCTCACATGCAACGTGATGCAACAATTTAGAGAGAAGGTGAGCTCCACTCAACTCAAGCTTGGGAATAGTCAGCCTAGTCCTGATGGGGGCGACCTTGCTCTTCCCTAACAAAAGCGAGACATTGACCCGGCCATCGGCGTCAACTGTCCGCATATAGACTGACGCGGCGTAGCCTCGCTCCGACGCGTCACAAAAGCCATGCAGGCTGGCTCGATATTTCCCGGGGGGCAATATTCGACGAGGCAAGGCAATCCGATTGACTTCCTTAATCGATGAAAACAACTCGAGCCAATCATCCAATGGAGAGCCAAACAGCGGCTCGTCCCACGAGACGCCCAAAGTCCAAAGTCTCTGAAGAAGACACTTTGCAGAGAATATCACTGGACTGATCCAACCGCTTGGATCAAACATACGAGCTATTACGGACAACACCGTTCTCTTAGTCCAGACCTTTGGTATTTCCAAGTCCACTTGGAATGTAAAAATATCGGTTAGCGGCTGGTACTGCATGCCCAGCACCGCTATCCTGTTGGGATCATCCACATCCTCAAACAGGTGAGGGTTCTGTTGGTGATCCTCCGGGATCCCTTCTAGAACTTTAGGCTCATTAGACAACCACTTACGTAGCTCGTAGCCACCTGTCTTCAATATTTCAATCAATTCATCCCGCAGTAGGAGGGCCTCCTCAATACTTTGGGCTCCGGTGCACACGTCATCAACATACAAGTCACGTGACAGCACGGAAGCCCCACGGGGAAAGCGGATCCGTTCCCGCTCTGCCAATTCAAGCAATGATCTGATGGCGATATAGGGACTAGATTTCAAACCATACGTGTTTGTGTTGAGTTCATACACCGTCACAGGATCCTCAGGGCGCTCACGCCAGAGTATCAACTGGAATCGCCTGTCCTCAGGATGTATGACTGTCTGGCGGAACATCATCCGGATGTCCGCGCCAAAAACCACTTGATGTCTTCTAAAGTTCAAGATGATGTCAATTATGTCCCTATGCAATTTGGGACCTGAATGCAAACACAGATTCAACGAAACTCCGTTCGAAGTGGGTGCGGACCCATCAAAGACAGTCCGCAACTTGCCCGTTGAGGCCTTCACCACCGCGTGGTGGGGCAAAAAATAATGCTCAGTTGAGCTCCAATCAACTCGAGCCGGAGACATGTGACCCAAATCCTCGTACTCGCGCATAAATTCAATATATTTATCGCGAAGTACGTGGTCACGCTGCATACGTCGCTCAATGGACAGCAGTCGTTTCTCCGCAAGCGCCCTACTTTGCCCTAGGCTAGGACGAGAGGCAACAAAGGGTAACCTAGTTACAAACCGACCGGAGGGCAACCTCTCCGTGGTCGATCGAAAAAGGGCTTCGCACTCAGCGTGTTCCGGATCCATCCTGGAACTCATAGGTGGCTCCTCCACCTCCCAAAACCTTTGCATGGTCTTGGCCAAGGACGCAGATGCGACAACCGGTGGCTCCTCCGCGGTGCCATTATCAAACACAGGGCCCATCAGGGCAAAACCAAAAATCGTAGACACTGCCATCAGTGAAGACGAACCCAGAGCCTTCTGTGTACCCAACAAAATCCAACCCAATACGTCCGAGCCCAGGAGCAAGTCCACTGGGCCGGGATGAAAGACAAAGGGGTCGGCCAAATCCAGACCCGAAACCAAAGACAACACACCCGGCGGTATGTCTGTCGAGGGGTGCCAACCCGCAATGGTATCCATTACCATAGCCGAAGTCGTGATCCTCATTGTGGAGGACTTCAGCGAAGAAAAGGTGACAAGTGTCTGGCCCGTCAGACACTTCACTTGTATGCCACCAACTCCAAGAAGTGGCACAGGCGAGTCTTCCACGACTAAACCTAACTGGCGTGCCACTCGAGTGGTAACCAAACTGCTTTGAGCCCCTGAGTCCAACAGAGCTCTCAAATTAATGGCTTCCCCTACGACCCCATACGCGGACCACCGCGGTAGGGAGCAGAACCGTCCGCGGCTCTGTCCCAGCAAGGGAGCAAGCTAGTTACGGGCTCCCCACTCTCTCCAAACCAGGGGCGCGCCACTGACCCGGATAATATGGCGGGCGAGTGCACATCCCCATCTGAGGGGGGGCATAACCCGCGGCCCGGCCATACATATGGTACGGCGGGTGGTACTCCAGCCGTGGGTACTCGTGCAGCGGCGGAGAAAACCGCTGCGGCTGCATGTGTTGGGCATTGGTAACCCGCGTGGAGGGGGGTGTCCCCACTCTCACGTCCGATCTAGGGCCCCCGCCGCATGGGGGCCCTATCCGGGCCTGGCCAGCTACATACTGGCCATGACCTTGGGGCGCGTGGTCCCGGTCCGCCAAGACCCGCGCAGGTACGCGACCCCCTCCCGAGGGGGGTGCGACGAGCGAAAGCCGCGTCCTCCGTCCGATGGTGGAGGGCTTCGGCGCAGGAGCGCCCCCGCCCATGGGGACCCCTGCCTCAACAACCGGGGGCCATCCCCGTTCCGGTTCATGCAGAGCATCACGTGGTGCAGCCCACGGCATGCTGCATGGTATGGCACTGGGACAGTCACGTGCATAGTGACTGCCCAAACAGTAGAAGCAAAGTTCATGCCGCCTTGCCATGCGGCGCCGATCTTGTACTGGCAGCCTCTGCCAGTCCCTGCATTGCAGCAGGCTGTGGCCCATCCGGCCACATTGCAGGCAGTCCGCGTCCCCCGCGACTGCTGCCGTGTGTGCAACCCGCACACCAGCTCCACGCGGTGGCGGTTGCCGTCCCTGTTGGGGCTTACCTCTCCATGAGGGTTCCAAGGGCCTACGTTCAGGCGCTCTGGATGGCGCTGGAGTCCGTCATGGTATTCTCAGCCGCCCGTGCCTCAAACTCCAAAAACTTCACCAAGTCAGTGAATGTTGGTAGGGTGGTGCTGTCCCGTTCCGCATTCTCGCGCTCAAATCGCGAGCGGATGTCATTGGGTAATTTGCCCAATACAATGTGCACCAGCAAAAAGGACCATTGGTCCACCGGCAGCCCCAGTGTGCGGAGCGCGTTACAGGCCACTGTAACGGGCGTGAGCAACTGCAGGCGCAACTGTGCCCTGTTGGCCACCTTGGGCAGGGCCATCAACTGTGCGGCGTGCGCATCCGCTAACAAACGTAAGTTTTGGTAGCGGGAGTTCAATAACTCCCAAGCCGTATCGTACTGGTCGTCCTCCCACCCGGAGGTGCTGGATGAGCGACCGCGCTTCATCCTCAAGAGTGGAGAGGAGGTAGGCCATCTTCTGGGCCTTCGACAAATCCTGTCGTGCTACGACCAGGGACTCAAACATATTTTTATATGCTACCCACTCCTCCATCCTACCCCCAAAGTGGGACAGCTGAAGGGTGGGGAGCCGACCAGTAACCGCTGGTCCTTCCTGTCTAACAGGTGTGCGAGGGGCTGGTCCGCCAGCCTGTCTCGCCCTTATTGCGGTCACCGCCTCCGCGATATCATCGTGCAGACTCAGGATCTGGTCCATGTCCGCCATGTGACCTGCGTAGGCCTCCGGGGCAAGTTCGGCTTCGGTAAGCACCACCATGGCCGCTTCCGCGCTAATCAATCGTGAGTGGAGGTGATCCGCTCTTAGCAGTATGGCGCCCTCCCTGTCCTTCCGGGACAGGAGTCCTCCGGCCGTCACAAACCATCTCAATTCGTTGGCGAGTGTCGCCTCTAGCATTGGAGGCCTTCGCCATCGCGTCAAGTCACAAACAAAAAATAACAAAAAGGTAAATAAAAAACAACAAAATCAAGCAACTACACGAAGAACCGCGGTAGGTATGAGAATGGCACAAACCCGGAACGCACGGTACAAACCGCAAACAAATACAAAAAAGGTTACAAATATTCTTATACAAAACAAACTAAGAAAAATCTAATAATTTTTACAAACAATTAATTATTTTTTACAAACGAACAAATAGAGGGTAGATAAACTACGCTCTGCTACCAGAAAATGTGCAGAGCAACTACGCTCTGCTGCCAGAAAATGTGGCAGAGAGACTCCGGACAAACGAAGCGGCGGGAAGAATTCTGTACCGGAACTTCACCGGGAAAAAACCACCGGTAAAAATAAGTACCGGGAAAAAATCTCCACGCGGCACCACGTTTGCCCGACTAAAACCTAACTAACTTAACGCAGTCTGCTACCACCGTAGCTTATGAAGGGAGCTACAGGGGCCCTATATGATAACCTAACCTATAAATTAACTACAATTGAACACTTACCAAACTAAATCTTCTTTCTCTTCGGATCCAAACTTGAGTGTCTTCGGGAAGGGGGAATTCCTAATCACCCTACCTAACCCTTGAGATCTCAATTCCCCAGAACAACTAAATAGATTTCTTCCCGTAGTTTCACTCGGGAACAGCCAG
>JAEMBS010000348.1:0-27567 GCA_018467065.1 Ephestia elutella
GAAAATAGCGAAATTTTCATATAACTTTATAAGCTTTGCGTAATTCCGTAGTGTGATTTGTGTAATGCTACCTACACATAATTTATATATGGAATACGTAGGTGATATAAAAGAAATCCTTGGTTTTACAAAATTCAAATAAAAGCATGAAATATACGGACATAGTATCAAGGACTAAAAAACTAGAAAAAATAATACAAAAATCTAGGAAAGAAAATAATGATCATAATATCGTAGATCCATTCAGAATAAAACCTAACTGTACTTAGCTGTTTTAAACAAGGCTGTGTTCACAAAGCCAGAGGGTCTGCTTTTGTGGAAGTTTCAGGTACTTTCGTGCTCCACAACTCTGCGCGAGTCTTGGCACTTTCCATTCAATGGCTCCTTGAAATATGTCACGGAAATTACGTGGGACTTTTCGACTCTTCAAACTTTATTTTGTGTAGATAATAATATTCGGATTTTTGGATGATTTTTTAGAATCATGGCGCAGAAAATAAAATAAAAATAGAACTAATAGCGAAGTGGGTGGAAGGGTATATTTTTGTAAAATTAGTTTATTCTATTAGTATTATAAGAATTATTTATTTCAATGAGAAGTGATCAAAACTATAAGAGTATCTTGAAATTTAATTAAACTTTAATGATACTCGAAATATCTGATAAGGGTCGAAGCTGGAGTGTCTATTCTCATTTGCAAACAAATTGTAAACACAATGAACTCGATTGCTTCTTCAAAAGCCTGCCAATTAAATTTCAATAACGTTAAGTCAATTTAATTTGCTATTAAAACGGAGAAGGTTCAATTTTAAGTCATATTTTTTAGAGTTTCTTAATTTACTTTCTTAATAATTTCTCGTTATTGTATGTATAGCAATTTTTTTTTTTTTTTTTGCTTAGTTAACATACTAATAAATAAGTATGCTAAAATTATTACAATCTAGCCCAGTTATAAGCTAATGAGTAATTTTACTTTAACCTAGTTTTATAAATAAATTGAATAAGAATGTGTCCATCGGCACTTTTCTTAATGTCTCTATTAAGGAGAAGTCACTTTGTTGTTGTGTCTTTATTCGCACTTTTATTGCACTACACTATATTATGTTATTGTTGTTATTCACTACACTAATTCAAACGGTTTAGTCCGCTTGAGCCGTCGCACTATGTCCGTGTTGTCGAGGAGCTGAATTGCCTCAACGTTTACATGATGAAGCAGTCTATTCTCATGTGCTTCTGCAAATTTTTTAATTACCTCATCGACGAACTGTATATTTAGGTCCCGGTGTAGGTCGTCATTTCTTATATACCAGGGCGCGTTTACGATAGCCCGTAGTACTTTATTTTGAAATCGTTGGATAATTTCTATGTTACTTTTTTTGGTACAGCCCCACAGCTGTATACCATAAGTCCATACTGGCATGAGGACTTGTTTATATATAAGTAGTTTGTTTTGGATTGATAGCACGGAATTTCTTCCAAGCAACCAATGCATCTTATGGAGCTTTAGATCAAGTTCCCCCCGTTTCTTTTTGACGTGAGCTTTCCAACGAAGCTTCGCATCAAGAGTCATACCCAAGTATTTGGCTGTGTTTTCATGAGGTATTTGCTTTTCGTTTATGTAAATAGGATAACAACTACCATTTTTATTCGTAAAGTTCACGTGAATTGACTTTGTTTCATTGAGTTGTATTCTCCATCGCTTCGTCCAGTTATGGATTTTATTAACAGCTATTTGTACCTTTTCTGCTGCTTCAGCGTGAGTGCTTCCAACAGCCATTATAGCAGTGTCATCAGCAAAGGTAGCTATAGTGTTGTTCTCTGTTTCTGGAATATCACAGGTGTAGAGTAGATACAGGACCGGACCCAATACGCTTCCCTGGGGAACTCCAGCTTTTATTTCCTTAATTTCAGAATAAGCATCTTCTTGCCTTACTCTAAAAACTCGATCTGATATATACGATATTAATATATCTGAAAACTGTTTGGGTAACATAGATCTTAGTTTCATGATTAAGCCTTCGTGCCATACTTTATCAAATGCTTGCGCTACGTCAAGAAATACCGTAGAGCAGACCTTTTTTTCTTCAAGAGCTTTTTCAATAATGTTTGTTATTCTATGCACTTGGTCTATTGTTGAGTGCTTTTCTCTAAATCCAAACTGATGTACAGACATCTCCAGAAGTGGAGTCAGAATTTCTCATACTAATTGATTATAGAAGTGTTTGCACTTAAGACCTTATGATTGTGTGTTATTTGTAAAACGCCTATGTGTCTGTGCAATGTCAACCGACCGAATACGATGTTTCCATAGAAGTAGGTAGGCTGGCGCGGCGAGTCGGCGAGCGCTTCATACTTTTATGGATTTCATAGACATACTATGAATGATACGGAACGTTCATAGTATGTCTATAAAATCCTTGCTTCTTCTAACTTTATGGTATCGTTACTTCGTATGGGTGGTCAGTATGGACCAGCTATGAAAATGAATATTTGACGGTGAATGAAAAAAAAGACAGACGCAAATTTATCACTTCAACCGAGTTCTCGTTTTAGTTGAACGCATTTGTTAGTGATAGTTATCTAAGTATTTGTGGAATATTACTTTACCAACACTTGCCAATATAGGCCATTATAAGTAGGTATTATGGAGACTATTCGGATTTACTTTGCATGATAGTGGTTGCAAAATAGTCTCAATTTCTAATGAAAGGAACTGGATTAAGTGTGATATTTTTAAACAAATAAATAGTTGTGATTTGAAATATGTGTGTGTAAATGTGTAATATTTTGTGATTAATTCAAACATAAAATGATAACATAATATTAATGTATTGTATTGATATATTTTTCTTCGTGATTTTGCTTTGCATAAGTGATAGTTTTGAAATTAAATATAAACTAAATACCTAATTATATATTATTATATTTTTTTAGTGGACAACACGTTGGGTGTAGCGACTTGCTGCAGGGTAGCCTTGCCGCAAAGTAGAAGACCGGCTATTATCTCTGAGCAGCAGCAACAATAATGTTGGAAGAATATGAAGGCGATGATTTTACCTACCAGGCGTTATGCTGATTTATTTGATGTTTCGATGCCTATCTACTGTTCGTCGTGCATATCAAGCTGGTGGCGTGCATAAAAACTGGATAATTTATTTCGCTTCCAGAAATAAATGTCATCCTTGGCTGCCAGCGCGGTCTTCTAACCTCAACTCCATAGAAAATCTATGGGGCCTGATGGTGCATAGAAGATGAGCAAGGAAGAATTAGTTTCTCATTGTATGGATGTTTAGGACAGTTTTTTTGTGATTGAAATATGTGTAGAAAAGACAACAACGGCAACTTTACAAAATAGTGAGTTAATTATTTGTGTTTAAATTTAATCAGTGAGTTCATTCATTAAGTAGGTATATTCCAACTGTCCTCTTTCTATTGTATCAAATCTGGTTTTATAAAAGTATAAACATTATTTAAATTATTTTTATACTTATTACTTGTTTTTGTATTTTGCATTACAAATACAAGGTTATGTTTCGTAATAGGAGATAAATTGTTAAATTGTTAGATGTTGAGGTTTAGTTTCAATCTTCTTTTCATGATGAAAACGAATACTTAAGCTATAACCTCAATATTTACTAACAAAAAGCGAAAGTATAATTTAGTAATAATATATAAAATAAATGAACAGATTCTTATAAGTAACTTACTACAGAATGCTTATTTTTAAGTTCTTATTTATTCTGTAATTAGATAGGGAAGTGATTAAACATAAATTTTGAATTTGTTAGTGTAGTTTATAATAATAAATTTTACATAAGTATACTATACCTATTTACATGAATAAATAGTTGTCATGATTTTTGAGAATTTTTATTTCATAACAAATATATAAAAGCATATCAATTACATTATATAAAAATACTCTTGGCTTATGAATTGAGTTTAATATGAAAAATAAAATATCTGGATGTGACTCGAACTTTGACCTGTATCAACTGCAGTCCATCCGACTACTGATTAGACCAGCAGATGCATTAGCTTGTGACGAAATTATCAATTGGTTGCGTGTCACCGTACTCACCACTATTGGTTTGCTTTATAATAAACTATAGGTAGTGTATTAGTGTATTATTATTTCTGAGTCAGAATTCACTACTTAGTACCCCGTAAATTTGATAGATGGCAGCACGTAGGCAGTATGAGCACGAAGCACTAGCATGCAGCAGAGTTGTGTCTTGGTGTGGAGTGGAGTAATATGATAATTAGCTTAGTGTGAGTAGTGTTCTTATTGTAATTATACGTCCGTAATATGGACGTAACGCACCCAATGAAGGACTGCGCGCCTGCAAGGCAATATGATATTTAAGGTATGACTCCAACTTTTTGACTCTTGACTGTACATACTAGCTTTTGCCCGCGGCTTCGCCCGCGTGAATTTCCCACGGGAACAGTGCTCTTTCGGGATAAAAAGTAACCTATGTGCTATTCAGGTCATTATCTACCTCTGTACCAAATTTCATCGAAATCCGTCCAGTAGATTTTGCGTGATTGAGTAACAAACATCCTCACAAACTCACAAATTCACAAACTTACATCCAAACATTCGCATTTATAATATTAGTATGGATATGTTATTCAATCAAATAGCAGATTAAACCAGACGACTTTTTCCATATATGTAAGTTTAATGAATTAGTTGACGAATTTTGTATTTAAAGGTGTTTAGCGATAAGCTATAGATGTCAGGTATAACAACCATTATGGGAATCTCGCATCTCTCATTTCCTCATGACTGAGGGTCGTGGTCATTATATGGAATGAAACACCCACAATGACTCTCTTGGCAATTTTAATGGACTGGTTTGCCATTGCCTTCTCCATTTCACACACTAGCTGATAATCATCAACTAGAGTGCAGGTTTCACTCACGATGTTTTCCTTCACCGGAAGCTAGTAGGTGGTCGATGATAACTAACATAGGTCATACTCAGATTGGTATACAAACACATGTAGTACGGGGATTCGAACCTGGGACCTTTGCAACCACAGACGGGCGCCCTACCATACCACTCGGCCACCACCGCTTCTATAATACATACATACATATTATCTCGCCTTTTCCCGTGGGGGTAGGTAGAGATTAGCGATTTCCACTTGCTACGATCCTTACAGACCTCTCTCGCTTCCTCTACACTCATCACTCTCTTCATACAGGCTCGCCGGTTATGGGTGCTTCTAACATCTCCCTAGAAGGTTAGCAATCTGGCCGTATCCTAACTTCCTAATCGTACCTAATCCTATTCTAACTAATATTATAAATGCGAAAGTGAGTTTGTTTGTTTGTTACCTCTTCACGCTTTATCTACTGAACCAATCTTCCTGAAATTTCGCATACACATAGCTGGAAGTACGGAGAAGGACATAGGGTACCTTTTATCCCGGGAAAAAGCACTGTTCCCGTGGGAAATTCACGCGGGCGAAGCCGCGGGCAAAAGCTAGTATAATATAAGTTACAAATTTACGAAAACTCCCGACATCACTTGGAAAAATTGCTGATTAACTCCTAAACGGCTGAACCGATTTCCGTCAATCATGGCTAAAGGACACTCGACCAAGTCACTTAATACCAAAACTAGATCACAATCGGTTCATCCGTTTGGGAGCTACGGTACCACAGACTTACATACAAATACGCCAAACTTATAACACCCTCTTTCACGGTGGTTAAAGTCAAGGCGGTTTGAAAACGGCCAGTTTCGACCCGCCCCTCAGTTGGACATAGAAGGTTAGCGTCGCAAATGGACTGAAAGGTTTATTGTTCAGCGGCTGACAGGCCGGCCCGGTGGTGGTGCCGTGCTATGTAATGTTAAAAAAAATCTGGAAAATGGTCGAGATAAAATCCTATATTTGATAAATTACAGTACAGTCTCTCTTTTTAGTACCTATTCAAGAGTGACATCCAACGGCCCCGGCAGGACGTGTAAACATGTGACGGGGGCCGTTGAAAAAATTCCAACGGCCTGTTTTTTTAATAAGACGGATAGCATAAAAAAATTGTAGCATACAACTCCGGTAGTGTTTAAAGGGGGGGGAATTGTGTATTATTTTGTAGACCTTGTCGCAAGCCTGCATCACACGTTTTTAGCCAAAACAGGCGTTACTGAATTGACCCTGGTGCCAAAACTAGATCATTATTGAAAATAAAAATAGTACTATAGGCTTCTCAAATAACTGCTACTACTTATACGAGACAGATAAAAATATTTTGCCTTTTATTTTTGCGTAAATACCTTCCAGAAAACACAAAAAAATACGAAAAACAAGGTTCACGGCTTTAACGAAATCATTATGTAAAACACAAATTATAATTTCTACATAATGTTAAATCGCGAGTTTATTAAACTAGCTACAAGTTGCTCGTTTTAGATTTTTGAAAAATAACTCGAAAAAAATATTATATATCGTAACAATTCACTAAGAAATTCCCCATACATTTTTTGTATGGCAATGCCATCGCTCAATATATACGAGTTCCAAGCCCAAGAAAAATCAGTCTGCCGGTAAGAGTCAAGGGGAATCCACGTCGCTCTGCTGCTCGGGAGGCATTTAATTTTCGCGTGTTCATGTATTCACAGACAGCAGAGAGTAATGTAGATCAGAGTTACATATTTATTACTTTTAATCTTTTTAAAATTTATATAGGTACCATTTTCATACTCATGAATGATGGCCGACAATTTTTGATGAAATAAAAATCGTAATAAATCGCAATCATAGAAATCGTAATAAATCGAAATCATAGAAATCGAAATCATAAAAATCAAAATAAATCTAAATCAAGATCCAAGATGGCGGACAACTTTTTTTTTTTAATTTTGCGATATGTATATCGTTTCATAAGTTTTTCAGTGCGCTTAACATTTATTTTGATTACGAAAATTTTTTTCAACATATGGGTAGGTCGGTTTGAGATCCAAGATGGACAAAAATAACATTTATTTTGGACAACTTTTTTTTCAATTTTACAATATGGGTATGTTTTTATAGGTTTTTCGGTGCGCTAATGACAGAAAATAACATTTATTTTGAGATCCAAGATGGCGGGCAGTTTTTTTTTTTTTTTTTAAGTTTACAATATGGGTATGTCGTTTATATAGGTTTTTGGGGACGCTGATGACGAAAATAACATTTATTTTGAGAGATCTCCTGGCCTTTGAAGATGGAGGACAGTTTTTTATTTTATTTTTTACAATATGGGTATCGTTTTCATAGGTTTTTGGGGACGCTGATGACGAAAATAACATTTATTTTGAGATCCAAGATGGCGGACAATTTTTTATTTTATTTTACAATATGGGTATCATTTTATAGGTTTTTGGGGACGCTGATCTTAAAATAAATGACGTCCCCAAAATAACATTTATTTTTGAGATCCAAGATGGCTGACAGTTTTTTTATTATTTTACAATATGGGTATCGTTTAATAGGTTTTTCGGGGACGCTGATCTTAAAATAAATGTTATTTTTGGTCATCTAAATCTCCCCAAAACCAAAAATAACGTACCCATATTGTAAAATAAAATAAAAAACTGTCCTCCATCTTGGATCTCAAAAAATAAATGTTATTTTTGTCATTAGCGCACCGAGCAACCTATAAAAACATACCCATATTGCAAAATTGAAAAAAAAGTTGTCCGCCATCTTGGATCCAAAAATACTATTTTTGTAAACCTCATCCCGAAAAATTGGCCTTCATGGGATGCCAGGCAGATGTTTAACATCTTAGCATCCTGGCACGACGGTCATGCTATTTTCTGTCGCGGCATTCGTGTCCATTTTACTGCCAAGTCGCGCCAAGTATGTTTTACATAAGAAAATGGTCGTAATTTTATTTTTAGTATTCATTACCGTAAAGCAAGAAAAAAAAATATATAGGTACCTACAAATCCTTTGTCGGATCCTGTCACTTTGTTTGTAATATAATTGCGTGAAACGAAACGCAGGCGTTTCCTATTGTCGCCACCAGGCGTTCAGGGGTTCTCACATTGCTCGCGTAAAATGGCGTCGCGGACGGTCGCCTTTTGTCCTGTGATATCGGTTTGTTTAAATACGCGAGAGGTCCCGCGTCCCTTGTCTAAAACCACGTTGATTGTTGGTTAGTTTGAATTATAATTGTGAGTTTCCTTTTGTTAAATAACTATGGAACGTTTGTGTTTGTGAAACCTTTTACTTGGACTGTTTGTTGCGAACGACGTGACCTGTGGCTGCCTGGAGACGCCGAAACCTGTTGCCGAGTGGAACTGCTAGACGGATCAGGTATTTTGTCTGGGGATTGAGATCTCATGGGGTAGGTTGGGTGATTTAGGAACACCACCTCCTCCGAAGACACCCCAACTTGGATTAAGAAGTCAACTTGGTGAGTTTCATAATAAATTTAGTTACTTAGTTATTAGTACATAGGGCTCTATAGCTCCCTTTATAAGCTATAGTGGTAGCAGACTGCGTATAGGTTAGGTTAGGTTAGTCGGACAGACGTAGTGCCGGGTCGAGGTTTTTACCGGTATTTTTTTTACCCGGTAAATGTTCCGGTACAGAATTCTTCCCGCCACTTCGTTTGTCCGGATTCTCTGCGCACATTTTCTGGCAGCAGAGCGTAGTTATTCTGCACATTTTCTGGTAGCAGAGCGTAGTTTATCTACCCTCTATTTGTTCGTTTGTAAAAAATAATTAATTGTTTGTAAAAATTATTAGATTTTTCTTAGTTTGTTTGTATAAGAATATTTGTAACCTTTTTTGTATTTGTTTGCGGTTTGTACCGTGCGTTCCTGGTTTGTGCCATTCTCATACCTACCGCGGTTCTTCGTGTAGTTGTTTGATTTTGTTGTTTTTTATTTACCTTTTGTTATTTTTCGTTTGTGACTTGACGCGATGGCGAAGGTCTCCAATGCTAGGGCGACACTCGCCAACGAATTGAGATGGTTTGTGACGGCCGGAGGACTCCTGTCCCGGAAGGACAGGGAGGGCGCCATACTGCTAAGAGCGGATCACCTCCACTCACGATTGATTAGCGCGGAAGCGGCCATGGTGGTGCTTACCGAAAGCCTAACCGCGTTCCCGGAGGTCTACGCAGGTCACATGGCGGTTATGGACCAGATCCTGAGTCTGCACGATGATATCGCGGAGGCGGTGACCGCAATAAGGGCGAGACAGGCTGGCGGACCAGCCCCTCGCACACCTGTTAGACAGGAAGGACCAGCGGTTACTGGTCGGCTCCCCACCATTCAGCTGTCCCACTTTGGGGGTAGGATGGAGGAGTGGGTAGCATATAAAAATATGTTTGAGTCCCTGGTCGTAGCACGACAGGATTTGTCGAAGGCCCAGAAGATGGCCTACCTCCTCTCCACTCTTGAGGGTGAAGCGCGGTCGCTCATCCAGCACCTCCGGGTGGAGGACGACCAGTACGATACGGCTTGGGAGTTATTGAACTCCCGCTACCAAAACTTACGTTTGTTAGCGGATGCGCACGTCGCACAGTTGATGGCCCTGCCCAAGGTGGCCAACAGGGCACAGTTGCGCCTGCAGTTGCTCACGCCCGTTACAGTGGCCTGTAACGCGCTCCGCACACTGGGGCTGCCGGTGGACCAATGGTCTTTTTTGCTGGTGCACATTGTATTGGGCAAATTACCCAATGACATCCGCTCGCGGTTTGAGCGCGAAAATGCGGAGCGGGATAGCACCACCCTACCAACATTCACTGACTTGGTGAAGTTTTTGGAGTTTGAGGCACGGGCGGCTGAGAATACCATGACGGACTCAGCGCCATCCAGAGCGCCTGAACGTAGGCCCTTGGAACCCTCATGGCGAGGGAGGCCCCAACAGGGACGGCAACCGCCACCGCGTGGAGCTGGTGCGCGGGTTGCACACACGGCAGCAGTCGCGAGGGACGCGGACTGCCTGCAATGTGGTCGGATGGGCCACAGCCTGCTGCAATGCAGGGACTGGCAGGGACTGCCAGTACAAGATCGGCGCCGCATGGCAAAGCGGCATGAACTTTGCTTTTATTGTTTGGGCGGTCACTATGCACGTGACTGTCCCAGAGCCATACCATGCAGTGCATGCAGTGGGCTGCACCACGTGATGCTCTGCATGAACCGGAACGGGGATGGCCCCCGGTTCTTGAGGCAGGGGTCCCCTATGGGCGGGGGCGCTCCTGCGCGAAGCCCTCCACCATCGGACGGAGGACGCGGCTTCGCTCGTCGCACCCCCCCTCGGGAGGGGGGTCGCGTACCGGCGCGGGTCTTGGCGGACCGGGACCACGCGCCCCAAGGTCGTGGCCAGTATGTGACTGGCCAGGCCCCGGATAGGGCCCCCATGGGCGGGGGCCCTAGATCGGACGTGAGAGTGGGGACACCCCTCCACGCGGGTTACCAATGCCCAACACATGCAGCCGCAGCGGTTTTCTCCGCCGCTGCACGAGTACCCACGGCTGGAGTACCACCCGCCGTACCATATGTATGGCCGGGCCGCGGGTTATGCCCCCCTCAGATGGGGATGTGCACTCGCCCGCCATATTATCCGGTCAGTGGCGCGCCCCTGGTTTGGAGAGAGTGGGGAGCCCGTAACTAGCTTGCTCCCTTGCTGGGACAGAGCCGCGGACGGTTCTGCTCCCTACCGCGGTGGTCCGCGTATGGGGTCGTGGGGGGAAGCCATTAATTTGAGAGCTCTGTTGGACTCAGGGGCTCAAAGCAGTTTGGTTACCACTCGAGTGGCACGCCAGTTAGGTTTAGTCGTGGAAGACTCGCCTGTGCCACTTCTTGGAGTTGGTGGCATACAAGTGAAGTGTCTGACGGGCCAGACACTTGTCACCTTTTCTTCGCTGAAGTCCTCCACAATGAGGATCACGACTTCGGCTATGGTAATGGATACCATTGCGGGTTGGCACCCCTCGACAGACATACCGCCGGGTGTGTTGTCTTTGGTTTCGGGTCTGGATTTGGCCGACCCCTTTGTCTTTCATCCCGGCCCAGTGGACTTGCTCCTGGGCTCGGACGTATTGGGTTGGATTTTGTTGGGTACACAGAAGGCTCTGGGTTCGTCTTCACTGATGGCAGTGTCTACGATTTTTGGTTTTGCCCTGATGGGCCCTGTGTTTGATAATGGCACCGCGGAGGAGCCACCGGTTGTCGCATCTGCGTCCTTGGCCAAGACCATGCAAAGGTTTTGGGAGGTGGAGGAGCCACCTATGAGTTCCAGGATGGATCCGGAACACGCTGAGTGCGAAGCCCTTTTTCGATCGACCACGGAGAGGTTGCCCTCCGGTCGGTTTGTAACTCGGTTACCCTTTGTTGCCTCTCGTCCTAGCCTAGGGCAAAGTAGGGCGCTTGCGGAGAAACGACTGCTGTCCATGGAGCGACGCATGCAGCGTGACCACGTACTTCGCGATAAATATATAGAATTTATGCGCGAGTACGAGGATTTGGGTCACATGTCTCCGGCTCGAGTTGATTGGAGCTCAACTGAGCATTATTTTTTGCCCCACCACGCGGTGGTGAAGGCCTCAACGGGCAAGTTGCGGACTGTCTTTGATGGGTCCGCACCCACTTCGAACGGAGTTTCGTTGAATCTATGTTTGCATTCAGGTCCCAAATTGCATAGGGATATAATTGACATCATCTTGAACTTTAGAAGACATCAAGTGGTTTTTGGTGCGGACATCCGGATGATGTTCCGCCAGACAGTCATACATCCTGAGGACAGGCGATTCCAGTTGATACTCTGGCGTGAGCGCCCTGAGGATCCTGTGACGGTGTATGAACTCAACACAAACACGTATGGTTTGAAATCTAGTCCCTATATCGCCATCAGATCATTGCTTGAATTGGCAGAGCGGGAACGGATCCGCTTTCCCCGTGGGGCTTCCGTGCTGTCACGTGACTTGTATGTTGATGACGTGTGCACCGGAGCCCAAAGTATTGAGGAGGCCCTCCTACTGCGGGATGAATTGATTGAAATATTGAAGACAGGTGGCTACGAGCTACGTAAGTGGTTGTCTAATGAGCCTAAAGTTCTAGAAGGGATCCCGGAGGATCACCAACAGAACCTCACCTGTTTGAGGATGTGGATGATCCCAACAGGATAGCGGTGCTGGGCATGCAGTACCAGCCGCTAACCGATATTTTCACATTCCAAGTGGACTTGGAAATACCAAAAGTCTGGACTAAGAGAACGGTGTTGTCCGTAATAGCTCGTATGTTTGATCCAAGCGGTTGGATCAGTCCAGTGATATTCTCTGCAAAGTGTCTTCTTCAGAGACTTTGGACTTTGGGCGTCTCGTGGGACGAGCCGCTGTTTGGTCCTCCATTGGATGATTGGCTCGAGTTGTTTTCATCGATTAAGGAAGTCAATCGGATTGCCTTGCCTCGTCGAATATTGCCCCCGGGAAATATCGAGCCAGCCTGCATGGCTTTTGTGACGCGTCGGGCGAGGCTACGCCGCGTCAGTCTATATGCGGACAGTTGACGCCGATGGCCGGGTCAATGTCTCGCTTTTGTTAGGGAAGAGCAAGGTCGCCCCCATCAGGACTAGGCTGACTATTCCCAAGCTTGAGTTGAGTGGAGCTCACCTTCTCTCTAAATTGTTGCATCACGTTGCCAGGGAGCTGGCGGCCACGGTCGAGATACGAGACATCTTCGCCTGGTCGGATAGCCAGGTCGCGCTTGCATGGTTGCGCGCGGCCCCACATACCTTGGAGGTTTTTGTGGGAAATCGGGTTTCCCAAATCCAGAATATCGGAATTGATATAACATGGAGACATGTGCCGGGAGAGCTTAACCCAGCGGACTGTGCTTCCCGAGGTTGTACGGCACCAGAATTGGTGTCACACCCGCTCTGGTGGGGTCCAGAGTGGCTGATGGGATCAGAAACTTCTTGGCCTGTCTGTCAGACAGATGTTACTTCTTTGAGTTTGACCGGGCTCCGTGTACATGCTGTAGTCGCTGAGACGACGTCGGAGCCGGATTGGCTACTTGCTCGGTATAGCAGCTTGGATAAGTTTCTGGGTGTTACCAGTTGGATTAAGCGTTTCATACATAATTGTAGAAACCCACAGGCAAAGCGGTTGGAGCCGATTGCAGGTGCAGAAGAGCGCCGGAGCGCATTGTTGCATTGGGTCCGTGTCGTGCAGACCGGACGGTTTGAGTCAGAGCTTCGTATTTTGCGCGACGGACGCGCTAAGTTGAAGGGCGCGGTCGCTCGTTTGAACCCGTACATCGACTCGGATGGGCTTCTTCGGGTTGGAGGCAGGCTCCGGAAGGCGGATCTTCCATATGAGACTCGCCATCCTCTGTTGTTGCCCAAGGGCGGACCCTTGGTGCAGCTTTTGGTGTCTGATCGACACATTCGTAACGCCCATGCTGGGTGCAATGCTTTGTTGGCTATTTTGCAACGCGAGTTTTGGATTTTGTCTGCCCGAAGAGCAATCCGTAGTGTCCTGTTTCGATGTATTGCATGTTATAGGTTGAAGGCATCCACGATGCAACCACAGATGGGTGATTTGCCCGCTGATCGAATCCGACCTTCGAGACCGTTTGACGGCGTTGGAACCGATTTTGCCGGTCCCTTTTCGATCAAGGCTTCTCCCTTTCGTAATGCCCGTATTGTGAAGGGCTATTTGTGTGTATTTGTTTGTTTGGCCACCAAGGCTGTCCATTTGGAGGTGGTATCGGCTCTGACTACGGAGGCCTTCGTCGCCGCGTTGGATCGCTTTGTTTCGCGTCGAGGTCTACCTTCCCTTATTAGGTCGGATAATGGCACAAACTATAAAGGAACTGTAAATTATCTTAAGGATGTTTCTGTGTTTATTGATAAAAATTGTACTAGTTTAAGTCAAATTGCTGCCCAAAGGGGAATAACCTGGAAGTTTAGTCCCCCAAGTTGCCCCCATTGGGAGGGATTTTTGAAGCGGCTGTGAAATCCGCAAAGACCCACCTCCGCCGCATTATCGGAGAAACGGCTCTAACTTTTGAAGAGCTGGCCACAGTGTTTTGTAAAGTTGAGGCGGTCCTCAACTCTCGTCCTCTCTGTCCGCTATCTCCAGATCCAAATGACTTGGAAGTTCTCACCCCTGGTCATTTTTTGGTGGGAGGGCCTTTGAATGCCCTGCCCGAATACCCGTGGAAGGACGAACGCGTATATCGGTTGTCGCGTTTTCAAATGTTGCAGCAAATGAGCCAGGACTTTTGGCGTCGCTGGTCGCTTGAATATTTGCATTTGCTGCAGCAAAGAGTGAAGTGGACAGACAGGACTGAGCCTCCCACGGAGGGTGATTTAGTATTGTTAAAAGAGGCAAATTTGCCCTCATTGCTTTGGCGACGAGCTCGCATATTACGTTTGATTCTTGGCGGAGATGGCACTCCGCGTGTGGCTGAGGTGTTGGTCGACGGTTCGATTTTAAGGAGAGGTGTGACCTCTCTCGCCCGCCTTCCCGTAGAGTAAGCTAGCGGTCTGCTTCTCAGACCGGGACGGGGGGATGTTTGTAATATATTGGGTAAAACTAAACGCAGGCGTTTCCTGTTATCGCCGCCAGGCGTTTTGGGGTTCTCACATTGCTCGCGTGCAAGATGGCTCGCGGACGGTCGCCATTGTCCTATGCGATATCGGTTTGATTTTTAATACGCGAGAGGTCCCGCGTTCTTTGATGGCTAATTAGCTTGAGTTGTATTTGTTTGTAATATAATGGGTGAAACTAAACGCAGGCGTTTCCCATTGCTGCCGCCAGAGGGCGTTCGGGGTTTTCACTGCTAGCGTGGATGGCGTCGCGGGTGGTGTCCGCCATTGCTTTGTCCAGGGCGATATCGGTTTGATTTTAATACGCGGAGCGGGCTCGCGTCTATTGCTTGTTGTTTAGTTTGAGTGATAATTGTGAATTTCCTTTTTGTTAAATAACTATTGAATTTGTGTTTGTGAAAAACTCTGTTATTGTGACTTTTTCTTGTGAGAGGTGAAACGTGGCTGGTTGTTCACATCTGGCTGTTCCCGAGTGAAACTACGGGAAGAAATCTATTTAGTTGTTATGGGGAATTGAGATCTCAAGGGTTAGGTAGGGTAATTAGGAATTCCCCCTTCCCGAAGACACTCAAGTTTGGATCCGAAGAGAAAGAAGATTTAGTTTGGTAAGTGTTCAATTCTAGTTAATTTATAGGTTAGGTTATCATATAGGGCCCTGTAGCTCCCTTCATAAGCTACGGTGGTAGCAGACTGCGTATAGCTTAAGTTAGATTCTAGTCGGACAAGCGTGGTGTCGCGTGGAGATTTTTTCCCGGGACTTAATTTTACCGGTAGATTTTTTCCCGGTAAAGTTCCGGTACAGAATTCTTCCCGCCGCTTCGTTTGTCCGGATTCGCTCTGCGCACATTTTCTGGCAGCAGAGCGTAGTTGCTCTGCACATTTTCTGGTAGCAGAGCGTAGTTTATCTACCCTCTATTTGTTCGTTTGTAAAAAATAATTAATTGTTTGTAAAAATTATTAGATTTTTCTTAGTTTGTTTGTATAAGAATATTTGTAACCTGTTTTGTATTTGTTTGCGGTTTGTACCGTGCGTTCCGGGTTTGTGCCATTCTCATACCTACCGCGGTTCTTCGTGTAGTTGCTTGATTTTGTTGTTTTTTATTTACCTTTTGTTATTTTTTGTTTGTGACTTGACGCGATGGCGAAGGCCCCCAATGCTAGGGCGACACTCGCCAACGAATTGAGATGGTTTGTGACGGCCGGAGGACTCCTGTCCCGGAAGGACAGGGAGGGCGCCATACTGCTAAGAGCGGATCACCTCCACTCACGATTGATTAGCGCGGAAGCGGCCATGGCGGCGCTTACCGAAGCCGATCTTACCCCGGAGGCCTACGCAGGTCACATGGCGGACATGGACCAGGTCCTGAGTCTGCACGATGATATCGCGGAGGCGGTGACCGCAATAAGGGCGAGACAGGCTGGCGGACCAGCCCCTCGCACACCTGTTAGACAGGAAGGACCAGCGGTTACTGGTCGGCTCCCCACCCTTCAGCTGTCCCACTTTGGGGGTAGGATGGAGGAGTGGGTAGCATATAAAAATATGTTTGAGTCCCTGGTCGTAGCACGACAGGATTTGTCGAAGGCCCAGAAGATGGCCTACCTCCTCTCCACTCTTGAGGATGAAGCGCGGTCGCTCATCCAGCACCTCCGGGTGGAGGGACGACCAGTACGATACGGCTTGGGGAGTTATTGAACTCCCGCTACCAAAACTTACGTTTGTTAGCGGATGCGCACGCCGCACAGTTGATGGCCCTGCCCAAGGTGGCCAACAGGGCACAGTTGCGCCTGCAGTTGCTCACGCCCGTTACAGTGGCCTGTAACGCGCTCCGCACACTGGGGCTGCCGGTGGACCAATGGTCCTTTTGCTGGTGCACATTGTATTGGGCAAATTACCCAATGACATCCGCTCGCGATTTGAGCGCGAGAATGCGGAACGGGATAGCACCACCCTACCAACATTCACTGACTTGGTGAAGTTTTTGGAGTTTGAGGCACGGGCTGCTGAGAATACCATGACGGACTCAGCGCCATCCAGAGCGCCTGAACGTAGGCCCCAACAGGGACGGCAACCGCCACCGCGTGGAGCTGGTGTGCGGGTTGCACACACGGCAGCAGTCGCGGGGGACGCGGACTGCCTGCAATGTGGCCGGATGGGCCACAGCCTGCTGCAATGCAGGGACTGGCAGAGACTGCCAGTACAAGATAGGCGCCGCATGGCAAAGCGGCATGAACTTTGCTTTTATTGTTTGGGCAGTCACTATGCACGTGACTGTCCCAGTGCCATACCATGCAGTGCATGCCGTGGGCGGCACCACGCGATGCTTTGCATGAACCGCAACGGGGATGGCACCCGGATGTTGAGGCAGGGGTCCCCTATGGGCGGGGGCGCTCCTGCGCGAAGCCCTCCACCACCGGACGGAGGACGCGGCTTCGCTCGTCGCACCCCCTCGGGAGGGGGTCGCGTACCTGCGCGGGTCTTGGCGGACCGGGACCACGCGCCCCAAGGTCATGGCCAGTATGTAGCTGGCCAGGCCCCGGATAGGGCCCCCATGGGCGGGGGCCCCAGATCGGACGTGAGAGTGGGGACACCCTCCACGCGGGTTACCAATGCCCAACACATGCAGCCGCAGCGGTTTTCTCCGCCGCTGCACGAGTACCCACGGCTGGAGTACCACCCGCCGTACCATATGTATGGCCGGGCCGCGGGTTCTGCCCCCTCAGATGGGGATGTGCACTCGCCCGCCATATTATCCGGGTCAGTGGCGCGCCCCTGGTTTGGAGAGAGTGGGGAGCCCGTAACTAGCTTGCTCCCTTGCTGGGACAGAGCCGCGGACGGTTCTGCTCCCTACCGCGGTGGTCCGCGTATGGGGTCGTGGGGAAGCCATGAATTTGAGAGCTCTGTTGGACTCAGGGGCTCAAAGCAGTTTGGTTACCACTCGAGTGGCACGCCAGTTAGGTTTAGTCGTGGAAGACTCGCCTGTGCCACTTCTTGGAGTTGGTGGCATACAAGTGAAGTGTCTGACGGGCCAGACACTTGTCACCTTTTTCTTCGCTGAAGTCCTCCACAATGAGGATCACGACTTCGGCTATGGTAATGGATACCATTGCGGGTTGGCACCCCTCGACAGACATACCGCCGGGTGTGTTGTCTTTGGTTTCGGGTCTGGATTTGGCCGACCCCTTTGTCTTTCATCCCGGCCCAGTGGACTTGCTCCTGGGCTCGGACGTATTGGGTTGGATTTTGTTGGGTACCCAGAAAGCTCTGGGTTCGTCTTCACTGATGGCAGTGTCTACGATTTTTGGTTTTGCCCTGATGGGCCCTGTGTTTGATAATGGCACCGTGGAGGAGCCACCGGTTGTCGCATCTGCGTCCTTGGCCAAGACCATGCAAAGGTTTTGGGAGGTGGAGGAGCCACCTATGAGTTCCAGGATGGATCCGGAACACGCTGAGTGCGAAGCCCTTTTTCGATCGACCACGGAGAGGTTGCCCTCCGGTCGGTTTGTAACTAGGTTACCCTTTGGTGCCTCTCGTCCTAGCCTAGGGCAAAGTAGGGCGCTTGCGGAGAAACGACTGCTGTCCATGGAGCGACGTATGCAGCGTGACCACGTACTTCGCGATAAATATATTGAATTTATGCGCGAGTACGAGGATTTGGGTCACATGTCTCCGGCTCGAGTTGATTGGAGCTCAACTGAGCATTATTTTTTGCCCCACCACGCGGTGGTGAAGGCCTCAACAGGCAAATTGAGGACCGTTTTCGATGGGTCCGCACCCACTTCGAACGGGGTTTCGTTGAATCTGTGTTTGCATTCGGGTCCCAAATTGCATAGGGACATAATTGACATCATCTTGAACTTTAGAAGACATCAAGTGGTTTTTGGTGCGGACATCCGGATGATGTTCCGCCAGACAGTCATACATCCTGAGGACAGGCGATTCCAGTTGATACTCTGGCGTGAGCGCCCTGAGGATCCTGTGACGGTGTATGAACTCAACACAAACACGTATGGTTTGAAATCTAGTCCCTATATCGCCATCAGATCATTGCTTGAATTGGCAGAGCGGGAACGGATCCGCTTTCCCCGTGGGGCTTCCGTGCTGTCACGTGACTTGTATGTTGATGACGTGTGCACCGGAGCCCAAAGTATTGAGGAGGCCCTCCTACTGCGGGATGAATTGATTGAAATATTGAAGACAGGTGGCTACGAGCTACGTAAGTGGTTGTCTAATGAGCCTAAAGTTCTAGAAGGGATCCCGGAGGATCACCAACAGAACCCTCACCTGTTTGAGGATGTGGATGATCCCAACAGGATAGCGGTGCTGGGCATGCAGTACCAGCCGCTAACCGATATTTTTACATTCCAAGTGGACTTGGAAATACCAAAGGTCTGGACTAAGAGAACGGTGTTGTCCGTAATAGCCCGTATGTTTGATCCAAGCGGTTGGATCAGTCCAGTGATATTCTCTGCGAAGTGTCTTCTTCAGAGACTTTGGACTTTGGGCGTCTCGTGGGACGAGCCGCTGTTTGGCTCTCCATTGGATGATTGGCTCGAGTTGTTTTCATCGATTAAGGAAGTCAATCGGATTGCCTTGCCTCGTCGAATATTGCCACCCGGGAAATATCGAGCCAGCCTGCATGGCTTTTGTGACGCGTCGGAGCGAGGCTACGCCGCGTCAGTCTATATGCGGACAGTTGACGCCGATGGCCGGGTCAATGTCTCGCTTTTGTTAGGGAAGAGCAAGGTCGCCCCCATCAGGACTAGGCTGACTATTCCCAAGCTTGAGTTGAGTGGAGCTCACCTTCTCTCTAAATTGTTGCATCACGTTGCCAGTGAGCTGGCGGCCACGGTCGAGATACGGGACATCTTCGCCTGGTCGGATAGCCAGGTCGCGCTTGCATGGTTGCGCGCGGCCCCACATACCTTGGAGGTTTTTGTGGGAAATCGGGTTTCCCAAATCCAGAATATCGGAATTGATATAACATGGAGACATGTGCCGGGAGAGCTTAACCCAGCGGACTGTGCTTCCCGAGGTTGTACGGCACCAGAATTGGTGTCACACCCGCTCTGGTGGGGTCCAGAGTGGCTGATGGGATCAGAAACTTCTTGGCCTGTCTGTCAGACAGATGTTACTTCTTTGAGTTTGACTGGGCTCCGTGTACATGCTGTAGTCGCTGAGACGACGTCGGAGCCGGATTGGCTACTTGCTCGGTATAGCAGCTTGGATAAGCTTCTGGGTGTTACCAGTTGGATTAAGCGTTTCATACATAATTGTAGAAACCCACAGGCAAAGCGGTTGGAGCCGATTGCAGGTGCAGAAGAGCGCCGGAGCGCATTGTTGCATTGGGTCCGTGTCGTGCAGACCGGACGGTTTGAGTCAGAGCTTCGTATCTTGCGCGACGGACGCGCTAAGTTGAAGGGCGCGGTCGCTCGTTTGAACCCGTACATCGACTCGGATGGGCTTCTTCGGGTTTGAGGCAGGCTCCGGAAGGCGGATCTTCCATATGAGACTCGCCATCCTCTGTTGTTGCCCAAGGGCGGACCCTTGGTGCAGCTTTTGGTGTCTGATCGACACATTCGTAACGCCCATGCTGGGTGCAATGCTTTGTTGGCTATTTTGCAACGCGAGTTTTGGATTTTGTCAGCCCGAAGAGCAATCCGTAGTGTCCTGTTTCGATGTATTGCATGTTATAGGTTGAAGGCATCCACGATGCAACCACAGATGGGTGATTTGCCCGCTGATCGAATCCGACCTTCGAGACCGTTTGACGGCGTTGGAACCGATTTTGCCGGTCCCTTTTCGATCAAGGCTTCTCCCTTTCGTAATGCCCGTATTGTGAAGGGCTATTTGTGTGTATTTGTTTGTTTGGCCACCAAGGCTGTCCATTTGGAGGTGGTATCGGCTCTGACTACGGAGGCCTTCGTCGCCGCGTTGGATCGCTTTGTTTCGCGTCGAGGTCTACCTTCCCTTATTAGGTCTGACAATGGCACAAACTATAAAGGAACTGTAAATTATCTTAAGGATGTTTCTGTGTTTATTGATAAAAATTGTACTAGTTTAAGTCAAATTGCTGCCCAAAGGGGAATAACCTGGAAGTTTAGTCCCCCAAGTTGCCCCCATTGGGGAGGGATTTTTGAAGCGGCTGTGAAATCCGCAAAGACCCACCTCCGCCGCATTATCGGAGAAACGGCTCTAACTTTTGAAGAGCTGGCCACAGTGTTTTGTAAAGTTGAGGCGGTCCTCAACTCTCGTCCTCTCTGTCCGCTATCTCCAGATCCAAATGACTTGGAAGCTCTCACCCCTGGTCATTTTTTGGTGGGAGGGCCGTTGAATGCCCTGCCCGAATACCCGTGGAAGGATGAACGCGTATATCGGTTGTCGCGTTTTCAAATGTTGCAGCAAATGAGCCAGGACTTTTGGCGTCGCTGGTCGCTTGAATATTTGCATTTGCTGCAGCAAAGAGTGAAGTGGACAGACAGGACTGAGCTCTCCCAGGGAGGGTGATTTAGTATTGTTAAAAGAGGCAAATTTGCCCTCATTGCTTTGGCGACGAGCTCGCATATTACGTTTGATTCTTGGCGGAGATGGCACTCCGCGTGTGGCTGAGGTGTTGGTCGACGGTTCGATTTTAAGGAGAGGTGTGACCTCTCTCGCCCGCCTTCCCGTAGAGTAAGCTAGCGGTCTGCTTCTCAGACCGGGACGGGGGGATGTTTGTAATATAATGGGTGAAACTAAACGCAGGCGTTTCCCATTGCTGCCGCCAGAGGGCGTTCGGGGTTTTCACACTGCTAGCGTGGATGGCGTCGCGTGTGGTGTCCGCCATTGCTTTGTCCAGGGCGATATCGGTTTGATTTTAATACGCGGAGCGGTCTCGCGTCTATTGCTTGTTGTTTAGTTTGAGTGATAATTGTGAATTTCCTGTTTGTTAAATAACTATTGAATTTGTGTTTGTGAAAAACTCTGTTATTGTGACTTTTTCTTGTGAGAGGTGAAACGTGGCTGGTTGTTCACATCTGGCTGTTCCCGAGTGAAACTACGGGAAGAAATCTATTTAGTTGTTATGGGGAATTGAGATCTCAAGGGTTAGGTAGGGTAATTAGGAATTCCCCCTTCCCGAAGACACTCAAGTTTGGATCCGAAGAGAAAGAAGATTTAGTTTGGTAAGTGTTCAATTCTAGTTAATTTATAGGTTAGGTTATCATATAGGGCCCTGTAGCTCCCTTCATAAGCTACGGTGGTAGCAGACTGCGTATAGCTTAAGTTAGATTCTAGTCGGACAAGCGTGGTGTCGCGTGGAGATTTTTTCCCGGTACTTAATTTTACCGGTAGATTTTTTCCCGGTAAAGTTCCGGTACAGAATTCTTCCCGCCGCTTCGTTTGTCCGGATTCGCTCTGCGCACATTTTCTGGCAGCAGAGCGTAGTTGCTCTGCACAGTATTTGTGAATTTCCTGTTTGTTAAATAACTATTGAACTTTGTGTTTGTGTGCCCGTCATTGTGACTTTCTCCTGTGGGATGTGACGCGTGGCTGCTCGCTCACATCTATCTGTTGCCGAGCCGATTTCGGGAAGAAATCTATTTATGTGTTCTGGGGAATTGAGATCTCATGGGTTAGGTAGGGTGATTAGGAATTCCCCCTTCCCGAAGACACTCAAGTTTGGATCCGAAGAGAAAGAAGATTTAGCTTGGTAAGTGGTTTTCCATTGTAATTAATTTATAGGTTAGGTTATTATATAGGGCCCTGTAGCTCCCTTCATAAGCTACGGTGGTAGCAGACTGCGTTAAGTTAGTTAGGTTTTAGTCGGGCAAACGTGGTGCCGCGTGGAGATTTTTTCCCGGTACTTATTTTTACCGGTGGTTTTTTCCCGGTGAAGTTCCGGTACAGAATTCTTCCCGCCGCTTCGTTTGTCCGGATTCTCTCTGCCACATTTTCTGGTAGCAGACCGTAGTTGTTCTGCACAGAGAGTATATAAAGCTAACGTTAAATTAACTTAAATACAGTTACAGTGTTCCATTTCAATAAATTCTAATTAATGTAGAGAATATGGAATAGGCAAAAAAATGTAGATATATAAAGTTACACAGTTATACAGCTTACTCAAGTGCTAAGTTGACGTTGTGTTTCATTAAATAAGTAAGTATATAAATTACAAAAGGACAGGTAACTTAAACTATAGGTAACAAAAATATCTTTGTAATAGATCTATTGTGCTTATAGCCATTAGCAGTTTTAACCTCTATGACACGAACTTTCCCGTCCTTCCCAGGGAACAGGTTTGTAACACGAGCCATTGGCCAGTACAAGGGTTGCAAATTATCATATCGCAATATAACTAAACTACCTATGGTGACATTGGGCATGTCAACACGCCACTTAGGTCTACTTTGCAACATAGTAAGGTAATGTTTGCTCCAAAATTTCCAAAAATTTTGTTTCATGCTTACAGTTATATTCCAAAATTGAAGCAAAGACTTAGGACTAGTCAGATCACGTTCTGAGTAGGTATTAAGAGGGGCACCTGTCAGAAAGTGACCCGGCGATAAGTAAGAAAAATCATTAGGATCAGAAGTTACAGCTGTTAAAGGGCGAGAGTTTAAGACTCCTCTATTTCAACTAATACAGTGTTGAGTTGTTCGTATGTTAACAATGCCTTTCCTACAACTCTTTTTAAATGATGCTTTACACTTTTCACTCCCACTTCCCAGAGTCCGCCATGTATCGGGCTGTATTTAGGAATAAAGTGGAAATCTATTTTTCTTTCAAGAGCATAAGCTTGTACTTCAGCCTGGTGACTCTGAGAGGCGAGTAAGCGATACAATTCATCTAATCGGTTCCTTGCCCCCACAAACGTAGAGCCGTTATCGCAATAGACATCGCTGGGCAAATTGCGCCTAGCGATAAAGCGCTTGAAACAAGCCAGGAAGGTCGCTGTTGTTAAATCAGAGGCAAGTTCTAAGTGTATCGCTTTAGTGGTGAAGCAAACAAACAAAACTATGTAACCTTTCCCTATAATCGGCTTCCTTATTCTGCTATTTTTGACAGATATTGGCCCAGCGAAGTCCATCCCGATTTTCTGAAACGCTCTGCATGTAGCGGTGACTCTAGCGGCAGGCAGCGAACCCATCAGCTGAGTTGTCGCAGCAGCTTTCAATCTGAAACATATTACACACTTATGCAATATCTTTTTGACTGTGCGTAGACCATCTATGATCCAAAAGCGCTGTCTGAGGGAGGTTAGGACTAGTCTTTGGCCCGCATGTAGCAGTTTTAAATGCTCATCTCTCACAATCAGGGCAGTGATGTCAGAGTCTTTAGGCAGGATTATAGGATGTTGCTTTGCATAGGCAACAGGCGCATTTTGCAAACGTCCTCCAACTCTTATGAGACCGCTACTATCTATAAATGGTGTTAGAGGCCTTAGACTGCCACTGACTGGAGTGGAAGCTGTTAAACATTTAATTTCATTAGCATAAAAGAGTTTTTGCTCGTTCTTCACAATCAATTGTAAAGCTCTATCAGTCTCAAGTGAAGATAAAAAACTATTTAATTTTTCTGAATCCTTTTTTACATTGTTACAAAATCTGAGTACATATGCTAATACCCTAGACATTTTATTTATGTTTGAAAATTTCTTAATTCTATCATAAACATCAGAAATCTGTGTGGCCACAGTAGCACCTACAAAATTATTATCGCTACATTTTAACTCTGGTAGTTCTGCAGGTATGTCACACTCTGACTGGAAAGAATAAGCACTATTAAATAAAAAAGACGGACCGTTCCACCATAAATCAAAATCTTTAAGTTCACTCGGTCTGAGACCACTGCTGAGGCAGTCGGCAGGGTTGTCAGCAGTATTAAGCCTGCATCACACGTTTTTAGCCAAAACAGGCGTTACTGAATTGACCCTGGTGCCAAAACTAGATCATTATTGATAATAAAAATAGTACTATAGGCTTCTCAAATAACTGCTACTACTTATACGAGACAGATAAAAATATTTTGCCTTTTATTTTTGCGTAAATACCTTCCAGAAAACACGAAAAATACGAAAAACAAGGTTCACGGCTTTAACGAAATCATTATGTAAAACACAAATTATAATTTCTACATAATGTTAAATCGCGAGTTTATTAAACTAGCTACAAGTTGCTCGTTTTAGATTTTTGAAAAGTAACTCGAAAAAAATATTATATATCGTAACAATTCACTAAGAAATACCCCATACATTTTTTGTATGCAATGCAAGAAAAATCAGTCTGCCGGTAAGAGTCAAGGGGAATCCACGTCGCTCTGCTGCTCGGGAGGCATTTAATTTTCGCGTGTTCATGTATTCACAGACAGCAGAGAGTAATCGACCGAGCGAGCGCAGCGAGCGAAGCGTCTCAGTTTCCACTAGCCGAAAATTCTTTTGTCTGTCCGGATGTTATCGCCTACAGGTCGCATTTCTGAACCGATTATCATGAAATTTTGTAAGCAGGTTCGGTAATTTTATAGAATTTTTTAGTCGAGCCAGTTTTTCGAAATTTTAAAAAATGGCCGAAATATATAAAAAAAACCTCATATCTCAGCTATTAGAAAAATAAAACAAAAATGTCATTAGACATTTTTGTTATTCTTATTAAGACGCAATTTTTTTGTTTGAACAACATAGTAAAATTCAATAAAACCGCTATAAATCCATCTATATATATAAAAGAACAAGGGTAAAAGATAAATCAACGCCCAGCCTAAACCATAAAAGCTATAAACTTGAAATTTGGACCGAAGTTTTATGTTAATATGTAGTGCTCAGATAAGAAAGGATTTTTCAAAATTAGACCCCTAAGGGGGTTAAAATTGAGGGCAAAGTTTGTATGAAAAAAAATTAAAATCTTCACTTATTTACTTGAAACTTGGCAAGAATACTTCTCAACAAAAATAACCAATGGCGTGTTTCAGCGTTTTTTGAAATTCAACCTCTAAAGGGGTAAATATATATAAAAGAACAAGGGTAAAAGATAAATCAACGCCCAGCCTAAACCATAAAAGCCATAAACTTGAAATTTGGACCGAAGTTTTATGTTAATATGTAGTGCTCAGATAAGAAAGGATTTTTCAAAATTAGACCCCTAAGGGGGTTAAAATTGAGGGCAAAGTTTGTATGAAAAAAAATTAAAATCTTCACTGATTTACTTGAAACTTGGCAAGAATACTTCTCAACAAAAATAACCAATGGCGTGTTTCAGCGTTTTTTGAAATTCAACCTCTAAAGGGGTAAAAAGGGGGAAGTAAACTAATTTATCATCACAAAACCGAAACTATAAAAGCTATAAACGTGAAATTTGGTTAGTGTCTTCATTATTCTATATACTGCCCACATAAGAAAGGGTTGTTCACAATTTCAACCCTTACAGTCCAAAAAAAGGGGTGAATTTGCGTACCTATAGACAAATCCCATTTGAAATTTCGCCAGCTATAAACAACGCATGTTGGCTCTGTCGGAAGAGGTCGCGGATCAAATTTTTAAGTAGAGGGTTCGAATCCTGGTAGACATGACTTCTTTTTACTTACTTTTTTTTCGTTTTGTATTAGTTTTTTTTTAGAATTCTATATTTTTTTAAATAATTTTAGTAAAGAAATGTTTCAAGAAAGTAGCTGAAAGTAGCTGGAACGAATCCTGCCACAAACAATAATTTTCTGTTTTCGTTTTTATTTGTTTTCTAGAATTATTTTCTTACTTTTTTTAAAATTTTCAAAAGAAACGAATAAATTTATTTGCAAATTTATTTCCGGTCATCTACTGATTGTGTCAAGAAAAATATCCAATAGATGGCGTTGATAAAATGAGAATGGCGTCTTTAAAGTGATTGAATTTAACTTTTTAATTTATTTATTTTGAAACGCAGTTCCTATGTAAATTTTTGCATAGGGGAGACTGGGTACGATTGTAACATTTTTAAGTAATATAAATTAATCTATACATATAATAAAACAGTAAAAATATTTTGTCTGTACATTTAGTATTTTTGACTGAAATGGATAGAGGGACACTTAAAAATAATAATAGAACGCAAAAAATTTTTTTTGGAATTTCTTGTCTGTCTGTCTGTATGTATGATCACGCTAATCTCCGAAAGTACTAAACCAATTTGAATGAAACTTTTTTTGTTGTATAGCTATTAAGCCTGGGCAACATTTAGGCTATAATTTATTTTTAAAACTGGAACACCTGATGAAGAACCTTAAAAGAACAGCTAAACTATAAGAAATATGGAAATGGTGCCTTAACAAAAGTAGTTCAACCTGATGAGCATTTTCTGATGACGTATAAAAATTGAAGATCTGGAACATCTGACGAAAAGCTCCAAGAGAGATTTTTCATCTAAGTGAAACTCACGCGGGCGAAGCCGCGGGCGACAGCTAGTATGTTATAAATTCTCATACGATAGTTCACAAAAAAATCAATAGATGGCGCAGCAAAGCTTTTAATACTCGCAAAATCACTCGTTTACAAGAGTGACTTGATTTATTAATTAAATTAAATGGTTCTTAAAAATCATATGGCTTTTTTTGTCTTGCTTGGTTTTGAATTGTGTGTATTTATTTGGTTAATGGTATTGTATTGTGGATTGCTTTGCATGGTAGAATTATCTTGAACACTTGAAATAAATCTGATAACAAAAAACTTCATTGTATTCGTAGAAGGGCTCGCGAGGTCTACTGTTCTGACAGGACCACTAGTGTAGATCAGAGTTACATATTTATTACTTTTAATCTTTTTAAAATTTATATAGGTACTCATGAATGATGGCCGACAATTTTTGATGAAATAGAAATCGTAATAAATCGCAATCATAGAAATGGTAATAAATCGAAATCATAGAAATCGAAATCATAAAAATCAAAATAAATCTAAATCAAAATCCAAGATGGCGGGCAACTTTTTTTTTTAATTTTGCGATATGTATATCGTTTCATAAGTTTTTCAGTGCGCTGATTACGAAAATAACATTTATTTT
>JAEMBS010000349.1:0-27302 GCA_018467065.1 Ephestia elutella
CAACCTAGCTAGCATCGAAAAACTAGCCAGGTCTACAAAAACATCTCTTTAAGTTTTGATCTTTCGTCAAGTCAATTGTTTCAAACCGTAATCATTCCATTTAGACAAGATGATACGTTAAAACAAAACCATACCGCGTTTTATAAACGTTCAGTGCCATCTAGTGACAATTTTGTTACACGTTGAGATATACTCCGAAACGGCTTATCCGATTTTTATTGTATTTATTTCGATGCATTCGATGTGGATTTATTTATATATCATGTTGTGATTTTTGCTGGAGGGTTAAAAAGTAGGATTAACAAATAACATGAGGTCCTAGTTTTTATTTAGGAAATATTTAGCTTTCATTAGTGGAAAATTAAATAAAACAAACTTTGCGACGCCTTATCCGATTTAGATGATACTTTCTTTGGAGGGTATAAAGAAGTTACAGAAAACGTAGTAACTATAGGGTAGATTTTGTTGGCACAAAATCTCATTTCCTAAATATTCAAAAGTGAACCTTATTCAACCACAATGAAGGTTTTGTATTTTCATACACATATGTATGTTTATAGCTCAGCATTTTATTCTAATCCTAACTAATATTATAAATGCGAAAGTGAGTTTGTTTGTTACCTCTTCACGCTTTATCTACTGAACCAATCTTCCTGAAATTTCGCATACACATAGCTGGAAGCACGGAAGACATAGGGTACCTTTCATCCCGGGAAAAAGCACAATTCCCGTGGAAATTCACGCGGGCAAAAGCTAGTTATTTTATATTTAGTTTAACAATTTTCCTTCATAAATACTTATGTAGTACTTTTTTATTATGTCTCATTTTTAGGGTTCCGAAGTAAACACGGAACCCTTATAGTTTCGTCATGTCTGTCCGTCCGTCCGTCCGTCTGTCTGCGGCTAATCTCAGAGACTACTAGTACTAGAAAGCTGTAATTTGGTAGAGATATACATATTTATTACGCGGAGTTAACTGTAGAATAAAATTAGGAAAAATATTTTTTTTTAGGGGGCCCCTTACACCTAAAGTGGGGATGATTTTTTTTTCTCTCGATTATATCATCGTGTGGGGTATCATTTAATTGGTCTTTTAAAAAATATTATGAGTGTCTGAAGAACATTTTTTGATTTAGCGATCCGTGTGCGAAATATTTAACTTTATAGTGATAAATTTTGTTAAAGTCAAGTGTCCCCCCCCCCTAGAACAGGAAAATTGTGGAGGGTGGGTACATGAAACAAATTATAATAACTAGCAAATACAATGAATTTAAAAGGAAAATTATCACGGCTATGTAGACTTTACGCGTTAATTAGTAATAGACGATAAACTTACAAAATTGATTTTAGTATGAAAAATATTCGTAGGAAAAAATTTCATTCTATATGATGGTATTTACTTAGGTTATTTTAATTACTTATATAAAAGTGAAAGTAAATATAAGTTCATGTGTCCGCATTTCTACAGGATGTACCTTCGGAACCCTACATTGCGCGTGGCCCAACACGCACTTGACCAATTATTTTATTTCTGTTCATGCACTGCCATTTATGTTTTTTTCTTCCCGTTCGCTAAGGTTGCCTGGAAGCGAGGAGAATAAAACCAATCTTTGTTATTTATCCTCCTTGCCTGGAAGTGTTTGCACTTGCGATAAGGCCGCGTATTGTACGCATTACCTAAATTAAGTCACAATGTTACAATCCTTAATTTATTGGTGCAATAAAGATTTTACTTTACTTACATCATCAATATCAATACATATAATAAAACTGTAAGAGGTCTGTGTCTGTACATAAAAGATAAAAAAAACTAGGTCTTCATGGGGCCTATAGAAGCCAAAACCATTTTTTGTAGAATTTTTATCTGTATGTTTGTACGCACATCACGCAAAAACTACTTTACCAAATTTGATGCGGTTTTCACTGTTGTATTATACAAGGTCTAACTTAAAATCTAGCGTAGGTTTCATCTTGATACGCCGCCTAGAACCTGAGATATGCGCGGACGAAGTCGCGGGCACAGGCTAGTTTTTACATACATATTTAGGAAATAAGAAATGGATCGTATTCATCAAAGTGGCTGTTTTAGACATTAAAGAGTATTAAGTCTATAGTTTTAGACCCCGAAGTGAAAGAACCCTATTTATAAGGCAGAATTTTAACTAGCGCTTTGGGTCCGGATTACCCAGTCTCAGGTATATATTTGAATAGTTGCATTGTGAATGCGACCCAAATCTAACTGACAGACAATCAATCAAGACAATCTGAGAGTAATCGACCCAAAGACTAATAGTATAGTATAAGTAGAAGAAGAATAGTATGCAATAAAGCTAATGAATAAACTTTCATACTTAGGTACTTACATACATACACCTATATGCATGAAACCTAAAAACAACACTGCTTTTTCAATGCCGTGTGATTTGACTATGATAAAGCATGTTTTCTGAGAATTACATTGATATGCGCAGTGCAGTATTCACTTGCAAAACAACGCGAATTACACTGGAGTAATGTGATACTTACACTATCGCCGTGAGAAATTAACAATAAAACACATGTTTATCAATCATACAATATGTATTTAATATAAGATACAGTACTTGTGACAGATGGACAAACCATTGTAGGTATTAAAAAATCTTAATAATCACTACATTGAACAATTTCTAGGTTCCATATTAAATTAACATTCGCTATTATTATGCCCAAATGTGTGATAAATTAATTGAGGTAGATTACCCGACATTGACGGGTCAAAATTATAATTAAATTTTCGGGTTTCCATCGAGGGATCAAGCAAATAAGACAACGCATTAAACATTATACTATATATAATTAAATATCTACAAATTGAATATAGTAGTGCACACTATCAGGGATACGTAGGCTCCACATATAGTTACTATTGTATCTCGTCAAACATTTACAATAAAGGAGAACATTCATATAATAAACGCATAATATAGGAAACATGTTGAAAGACAACGCGCGTACCTAACACTAACTACAACCCCCCCCCCACCCCCCCTCAGGCCCGGCCTGGCGCGAAGCAAATTACAGGTATATGCAGAATAACACTAAATATTACATACTCTAAACTATTTACACTCCTGGCGACCGTCTGACCAGAAAAAGCCACCTGGCGGAAAGACAGGTAATACGAATTATCTATTAAAATCTCAATATGATGGCTCCAAAGATTCTCTGATCAGCTCTACAGTTCAGGGACACAACTTGATTGCGTTTGGTCGACTCTTAAAAAACATATTTGAATTTAAAAAGACAAGTGAACAGACACCTGTCTTTTTAAAATATTCAAATATTCGCTTACTCTTTATTTTACCACTTACAACGATATGGCGTCCTTTCAATAAGTAAATTGCAATTCACTGAGAATTGCAATTAACTTATTGAAATGATTCCTATAAGTTCCCTCTGTCAAAGCAAACACCTCCCAATCACATGCATTGAGTTAAAATTATCATTATTTTATATCAAACAGCACGACTGGTAGGTATAAATATGATAAATTTCTCATTACATAAATATTCAAAAATTAACCTTATAAGTAGTCTCAAAAGGTTCATTTTTAAATAGACCCAAGCTTTAGACCCCCAGATTTAGCGCCGATTTGACTATTGAGATCATAATTAACTGAAATCGACCAACCGCAATCTATTTGCATCTGTTTTATTTGCATCGCAGAATTAGAAATAATGAAACAATAGAAATGCCAAAAGCTGTCTCATATATGAAAAAAATATGTCGCTCTGACCCTCACTAAAACACGTGTACATTCGGCAGTAGATACGTAATTGAAAATTAAAATTCGAGGGATTGAGCGTGTGTGTGTTCAGAGTCCTATGTCAAGCGGCTACAAAATTACGAGTCTGACACTTCTATTGTCTCATTATTCCGATTTCTGCGACCTGCGTCAGCTGTAATGTGTTTCACGCCTTCAAACATCTTATGATAGGCCGCAGAAATAATACCGACCGAAACAAGTACTATAAGAAGAAATGCCGGCAGCTTTCCTACCCTTGTTCCCTTTACAATCTTCTCTTCACGTAAAACGGAACGGTCCGCGGACCGCGTAGAATGAAACGTACCTGAGCAAATGACCGACGACCGTCGCTAACCACACTAAAAAAATCATCAACTATTACTATTGTGGCAGTGATAAAAATATAAATCTTTTTGCGCTTACTCATTATGTATACTTTTCGATATAATTTAGTACCCCATTACAAGGTTCGGTTCACAAAATATTTCTCTGCCTAACCTTCCGAACTAACTCTACAGTTAAGGAGACTTTACTAGTCCGGTATTTTATTACTTTGCCAAACATTTGCTATCCTCAAACGCCGTCCAAGTCTGCAACGAAGTTTGTACTTAACCGATTTGTAGGCAACTTCGTTAAGTTAATCGAGTTGCCAAAACTACTAACTGATTGAGCGAATTAACTATGGAGATAAAATAGGGAAATCCCATACAATGCTAATGCTCCATTACTGCCATCTGAGATCAAATTCAAGTCCTTTTCGTTAGTCTGATAAAACAAAACTAATTGTCTTTCTGATTTTGGTGTCGAATTTCACTATAAAAATAATTTACAAAAAAGCGAGCCAATAAAATATGGCACTACGATCAGTGCTGAAAAAATTAAACTAATTCTTTTAAATTTATTAAAAAAAATAATCAGTACATTGGAAACGTTCCAAAAGAAGTCTAACTGTAGTAAGCACACGATTCCATAACCACACGACAATCAGGCACCAACTTCACTACTAGAGAAATTTTCCTATTTCACTTCTTTGGATCCAAACCTACTGCGAGCGAGTGAGACGGCATGCGCCGCGTGCGAGCGAGACGGCATGCGTCCCGCACGCAGTAACATTCCCTACACACACACACAACAGTGTCGCACACACGCCAGCCGAATGTGCCCGAAGATTAATACGACTGAACGCGCCTAAGGCTCCTTTACACTTCATTACTCTAAGGTCGATTTACACTACAAAATGATCTAATACATAGAATCTCCGTCCTGTTTCGAAGCGAAAGTTTAAAAAATGGTGTTTATCAAGTCCACGCACATCTAACTTAACGCTATAGGCACTAACTAAAATTACTAGCGAGATCGTGTGAGCTCAGAACACAATTTTTATTCTCATGTAAACCCCTTATGGCTAAAAAGGCAATGTTACTGACAACTTCTGTATAAGGGACCTCCAAAAGTTAACATCTAAATTCTGCCTAACGAATCAGCTATTGAGTTCATACAAAAATCATTGGCATGGTATGTTGTTTAAACTATTGTGATTACATGAACTTAGTAGTTAAACACTTAATTCATTACTGACATTATTTAATTCGCGAGCGATGGAGTTACTCAGGGCATAGCGACTAAGTCCATGTAAATAAACTATGACTAAGGGCGCATTCCTACCTATAAGGGCGTAGTAATGGCAGATGAGGCAGTGATCATACGTCTCAATATATGTAGAAAAACGCCCTTACGGATGCGATTGTGCGCATTTCGCTATCGGAGATGTATTCAATTCATCACAAGCAAAGAACATTATTGGAACTCCTTCTTAAGTAAAAAGTTCATTCTATTCATATCATTGCTTCGTTTTGTACTATAAACTCTCCAATTAGTTCCATTGCTCGTATGAGTCGAAAACATCTAGTTTTCAATATCGTTAACGGAATACAAAACATTGTGCGAGGAAGTAAATCTGTCACTATATCTTATCACATAACGTTATTGCTACAGTATGTTGTTGAGTACTCGCTTGTACCAACTAAACACAGCTTCAATGGCAGTGACGTCACTATGTCATAAAATAGACAGCTGTTGATTCTGTTTCGTTTCGAATCGGGAACAGGTTTTTGAAATCTTAACTAATTTCCGTGATATGAATACGCGGGTACATATAGTGAACACTATGTGTGCGGTACCGCCAGCAGAAATCTCTTTAGAAAAGGTAATGTAAATATTGCTTATATTTTCGCATCACCTAGGGTCAAACCGTTCATAAATCATTTACCTCACATATGTAATGTATGACGAATTATTACATTAACACATTTCATATTCAAATATAATAAAAATAATTAACAAAAATGTTGAAATCTCCAAAAAATGAACGACGTTAGACCCGGCACAATTTATACCTTTATCAGAATTTTTAATTTAAAAATCTAAAGTGATGTATGCTGACGGTACTTGTATATAGGCACTTGGTGAGTCATGAGGCCGGAGTGGAAGACGTCCAAACATTCATGATCACTAACACCCAAAACTAAGCCTGGCTGCAAGGTCCCATTCTACACTATTTTGGATAATTATCTTGATAATTCTGACTCATTAAAAATAAACAAGGGAATAATAGCCATTACCAATTGACAAAACACATGTACTTAACATAAACTCGATTGTCCTTTTCTTTTCCATTTTATTTATACAGTGCAAAAATAAAACTTAAATTCTTGATATTAATAAAATGACATTTAAAAAAATTGGATCCTTATTTAAAAATCAATTCTTGGCATTGAAAAAAATACATAATTATTGGAAATTAAAATTTATAAAATGACATTTAAAGAAATTGGATCCTTAATAAAAATTCCATTGGCATTTAAAAAATAAATAATTATTGGAAATCATCACGATAATTATGTAGATGGGTTCGAACCTTGCCCGAGTTCGACGGCCGAGAGCGGGGTAAACTAAACCACATGAAGCGAACTCAAATAAATCTAAGCTAAACATACACTAGTATTTACACATTGGCAGTGATACTACATCGCTGGTCGAGGATGTCACATGACACCTACTTACTCTATCAGACTCCTTCTAACTCTTAAACTTAACCGAACTATCATACACTCGAAAAACGAGACTATATTACACATCGCGCTAACTATTTACATTTTGTTCTCAAACGCTTAGTTATCGTCCGTAATATCATTATAAAAAGTAAGCATCAGTCTTCTGAATAAAATTTACGTCTGCTAAATAGCAGTGAAACGCTAACTCCAACGAATCTTTGGCGATAATTTTTTTCTAGACGTGAGACCGCGGGAGAATCAACATCTGTCTCGACCGCGCACGCTGCTCGCTTAAATATTTGACATGTGTCAAAGTCAACTGTCAGATCAAACGTCATCTGTCACATTCACAGCACATCCGCGGCGTAAACGTTCGGACAAGACAAAAGTTTGTCCGAGTGGAGCCGTACCGAAGTATCAGTTAAAGCGAGTCTTATTCTAAAATATACATCGACTAATGAACACCGAGCAGCGTGGCAGTCGACCTGACCGTCCAACTGTAACACTGGAAGCTTCTGAATGAAACCACAGGATCAAAATCAAACGGTCAGATTACACGTAGAGGAATTATCGTCCGCAAGGCCAAAACGAGTTCCCGCCGTGGCGCCTCCCCATCTTGCGTTTCTTGGCGCCGCTTACTTCTGGCTTGGGAGTTTCTTCCTCGCGATACAAGGCGGGGATATTGACCACGGAGCACTCGAAGCGTTCCCGCTTCTGTTTGGCGATGAGGTTAGAGAGGAGACGAGATGAGGTGCAATTCCTGGCTGGCAGCAGCCGCTGCGGGGGCGGGGGCGGGGGCGGAGGCGGGGGTGCGGGGGCGGGCGGGGGCGACACGCTCTTGACCGTCCTGTAGCTGGCGCAGAACTGCTCGTATACCACCACTTTGGTGTGAACGGGCAAGGAAGCTATCTCCACTCGCTTGATTCTCTTCACGTCCTTCTCTGGCACCCATTCGTCCTCGATCCTGTGAAAAATGAAGATATTTTTCATCATTGAAAGATTTAGCACCACACAGAGGCTGCAAACACATTTTTTTTCAACAGTAAATAATGGTGCAGATTTTCGTAGTCTTCATTGATATTGTATGTTTTGAGGACTGTGTTTGCAGCTTTGGGTTGCAATCCCGTCTTGTAATGGAAAAAGACAGAACATGCAAGCTAGCAAGCATAAATATATCCTCTACCAGAGTCAATAAACCTAAACAGCAGAATGAAAAGAAATTAAACCGAAGCATGGAACTAAGAACAAGTGGTACAACAAATAAGGTTATGTTTTATTATAGGGACTGGCAACCCTTTCGAGTTGCTAGCAACATAAAAATAATTTATTTCGCCAATCAATTTTTCATATAGAACATTCAATCTTTTTGAAATCTCAATCCAGTTGAATCTTCAACTGTGGATTGGAAAATGATAAAATTTGGATGCAATGCGTATGCTAGCAACTTCACTATGTGAACATTTCTGTGTGGCACTTATGGCAATCGTCCATGCAAAGCATGATGCTTCAGGATCAACTGCATGCCTTGACGAAATCATTGGGCTATAACTAAACCTGCATTTGCTTTGCATATTTCTTACAGAGCTGTATATAAAGTTATCAAGAATCTAATACTCGTATCCGCTAGGCGACTTATCGTTCTCCTCAATTAACATGAGTGACAACGATGTGCTATTCGAGTCAATCGAAGTGCAAGAGAACTGCTCTGGCCACGTGGTTCTACTGCCAATACGCGGTCCTAGTTCCTACCAATCGGACCACATGTAAATATAAAATGTTATGTGTCAATGTAGCCAAGTGGATACATGGCAGATATGGCATGATATTTACTTGGCTACAAATATGGCAAGAGAATTTTCTAGAAGACTCAAAAATTCGTTACAATTTAACGACAATTTGACAAATCATGTCCAAGTTTATTGGACTCTCCAAGGGTGACAGAAATACTCAAATACTCATACGCACGCATCCCACAATATAACTATGGAATATATTAATTTTATAAACAAACAAAATACCTAGGTATTCCCATCGGTAAATTCGATTCAGTCATAGCAAACGCAAGTTCAGTGCATCCAATATGAATAAATTTCAGTTGTTGTCAATCTTCAATTGAATAGTTTAAAAAAAATTTGGAATTTATAAATACATGTTGCAAGTTATGCACGTGATCCTTTTGACCAATCGCAGGCCTTAAAAGACAACATATATTCTATGCTATGATGATTATGAACTGTGATATATGAATATGTTTTAAATACTATGAAAGAAAACATTATTGATAAATTACATAAGTCCTACTACATTCCTACTATACTATGTGTTTGAGGATGTGCGGATATTTGTTATTTAGGGTGGATTCGCCCAAACTAGAGTAAATTTTATTCTTAGTATAAATCGTCAGTTACCCGAGAGTAAATGAATTTTACATTTTACCATCTGCAATTCTTAGAATAGAGAGCCTATTCGGGAATAGTTCCTTATACCACCGATATGCATGGAATAGCAGAGTAATCCTAGAATAAAAATGGCGTCTGCGCGTCATATGTTCTGTCTGTCTGCTGTCATTGACATAAAATAATACGACAAAAGACAGTTGCTATGACCTTTACATCATTGCATTGTTGTACAACGTCTTATAATACGCCGGGTATTATATTCATTCGTATTTTGTTCGTCGTTCATTATACTACACGCGTATGTATAGTTATTCCAATATGGAAAAACGACTGTTGGTTTACTCGAGATAATAATCGAAGAATATTTATATACCTGGTATAGCTATTCGCGTATAAATATAAGTTTGGTCGAATCCACCCCTAATCACACAACTCCCTTTCGACTCTGGGCTCTGTCTGCCCCGTAAGGGATAAAAACGTGATGATGTATCTAATCACACAAAATTTACTATACAGATTTCAATGAAGTTTGGTAGACAAGTAGAATTTAACCGGGATTAGCACACAGGGTACTTTATAAGTACCCTGTGTGCTAATCCCTGTTAATCCTAAAATTTTCGAATCCCGAATCGCAGCTAATGTATAAACAAAATTGTTGCTTTCCTTCAAGCAATATGTTTTGCTGTAAAAATATATATAATGATGATAATGATGCATTAGCTAATGTGATATGGATACTACAGCAATTAAATATTAAAGTTAAGGAAGATTTAGTAAGCTTGGTTCTACTGAGTGGGACCCACCTGAATTTACCTGATAACACACAATATACCCGAATATCTGCTGTAGAGCAAGTAGATTATAAAAGTAACGTATCTGATTAATTTAGACAGTTTCTCACATCATTTCAATTGTTAATTTAAGCAGAATCTACTTTAATAAGAATTTTACTTTATATAAGTAAAATAGTATTAAAATATAAATAAAAGAGATTATTTTTACTGGCAATGAGATATTGTAATTTAAAAACTATTCTTTTGTATAGTTTAGTTCTTGTTATAATATTTTTGGAACAAATCTATTTACAGCCAAATATTTCAACACGCCTTTCAACTATGAAGGAGATGTATAAGTTATCGATAAATTAATTAACTATCCATTGAACAGGTTTACATAAATGTACAAAATTATGTATTTTTTTTAAATATCTGGCTTCTGTAAAATAGTACTCTTTTGAGTTGAATAAATGAGCACTTTAGATATTACTAAATTATTCTTCAAAGATAAAACTACCTTTCTTAAAAACTCCATTTCTATAGTAATAATTTACGAATATTTTTTTTTATTTAGCTAATAGTTCAGAAAGAAAGGGGTTTGACCCAGCAGTGGAATTATTAGAATATATTGTTTCAACTAAAATACTGTGAGTCCTGGATACTAACGTTACGCTCCGTGCGACAAGCACGAACCCGACAAATATAATTACTCCACAAAACGCTTACCTGTAAAACATACTATGCTTAGAAACTAGTCATTTAATTATAACATAACTATTGACATAATTCATACATTCTATTTCATTCTATCAATCCTTTTTTTAAATACATGTATATGTCATCTTACTGTTAAGTTATGAAATGAATTTTGCCAATGATTTTGTTCGGGTGCTTAGAAATTTGGTGGAATATTCAATCAAATAGTTCAATATGTGTCTTGAAATAATTGTCTATCAGTACAGAGCGTGAATTCGTTGTAATAGCATGGAAATTTTAGAGTGTTAAATTTCTGGCACAGCATCGCATCGAGATATTATGTACTATTTATTTCGATGCACCAACGTAAACAATTGCGGTGCATCGAAATACATAGTTCTGTAAGCTTGACTCGTTTGTCAACAAACATTATTAGGGAACCGGGCAAATTAAAAACATCTCACAATAAAAGAATCATCAATCAGTGAAAGAATCACATCGGTAACCATTTTTTAAGCGATGTTTGGACTTTACCAACACGGTTGACTTTCCCAAAAAGTTTGATCTCTAATAAATTAACTAAGGAGAATAAACTCATACTGGTGTCGCAAAATGAGTTCAATTATATGTATTCTGCCAAAATCCATACTAATATTATAAATGCGAATGTTTGGATGTGAGTTTGTGAGTTTGTGAGTTTGTGAGGATGTTTGTTACTCAATCACGCAAAATCTACTGGACGGATTTCGATGAAATTTGGTACAGAGGTAGATAATGACCTGGAATAGCACATAGGCTACTTTTTATCCCGGGAAAAAGCACTGTTGGGAAATTCACGCGGGCGAAGCCGCGGGCAAAAGTTAGTATTGTATATTTTGTAACAATTTTCATTGTTTTGATTTTACATTGCAATTTAAAGATTACGATAGATTTTAGGAAGTTATTAAGTTCTAAAATCCATGTTCTGTAATGGAGTGGATATTAGATATATTCATATTTTTACGACGACTGAAATTTGATAAGATAGACTGATAAGTCACTTAAATATGAACCATAAACTGCAACTTTAAGGTTCAAAAGCAATAAAAGTTGAACTACTTAAGGTAAGTAAGTCCATAAAATTGGGAGTCTACTATAAAATCGATCGATCAATAAATTTTGAATTACAAATAGGATTGTTTGCAATAGCAAACGTGCGATGTGGTTTTGTAAATTATAGTTGTTTGAGTATTGACCTAAATAATGTAATGTGAATGAAGGATCCACCAAATTTTAAGCTAATATCAAGCTCACTTAATATGGGATAAAACGTATCAGTTATTATGTCTAAAACGTTACTCCTGTTATGTCTCTTTATCTAATACAACATTTACCGAATTAAACCATCATTGCTTCGCTTCCTAATTGAGCAATGGTTTTAGGGTGATCGCTTTTCAATATTCCACCAGATGTCAGCAAATACGAGTAAGGTGCAGATATTTGTCGGATAGTACAACGCTGTTAATGTCGACGTGTCTATTTCAAATGACAGTATTATTTTATTTTATTTAACCTATATTGTACAAACACAATGTATGGCACAATAGGTGGACTTAATGCAGAAGCATTATCTAACAGTCGACCTTTGGGGTAAACAGAGAACTTAAGTGGGTCTAATAAAGGGATTGTTGGAGACGAGACGGGGGGGAGACAAAATAAAAGTAACATAAAATATATAATACATAGTAATACATATATATATAGCTAATATGACATATAAGAATATCATTACATATAATATAAATAAATAATACCATAAATAAATACATACATAGAATACTACTGAAAAATAAAATAGTTAGGCAGCGAGGGAACTAGTATTCTACCATAGAGTGATTAATTTGTTTATTTGTATATTCTATAGTATGCTACAACTATTTCTGCTTGGGGTAACCAAGCAGAATCCTCTTATTTAATTGGCCAACTGTTCTTTTTTATATTAGTTTCTTTCTCAACCTTCATTGGCAAAATCATCGTTTGGCTGAACGATGGAGCCATAAAACTAAAAAGTGAAGTAAGCGATAACGCTCATTAAAACAGACTCTCCCAAAGGTCTCATATCTTTTGCGAAAATTATCCTCAAGAAAACTTTATCCAGCGATCACACACAAAACCCCATCGCGCGCCATCCATTAGCGAAAAATAGAACTTCTAAACTTCGGAAAACAGAATTATTTAGTCTATATTTTGTAATATTTTGTTGCATTTTATTGCACCACCTGACTGCTGTTTGGTCTTATGGTTGACTGTTAGAGAATGCCATATGGCGTTAAGTCCACCATTTACATAATTTCTTCTACAGTCTTTTATTGTAAAATTAGCTATATATTGCTAGTAGTTTGTAGCTTTGAGACATAATATATTATGATTAAATAATTAGTTATCGACGTGAAAAAGAGCCTTCTTTGAAGGCCAAGTTTCAATAAAAAAATTCGACTTTGACTAAATTTTCCTAAAATAAAAAAAAATGCAAATAAACTTTAATTAAATAAAACCGAACTTACACATGAGGCGGGAAGTACGTCATGAGCGCCTCCCTGCAGGCCGTGCTAGCGTTGTACCGCGTGGCCTTGAGTACGGCCAGCAGCGTCAGCGAGTGCGCGCCGCGAGCCTCGCGCAGCGGACAGCGCCCCGCCAGCCGCCAGCGCGTGCCGCGCGCCAGCCGCCACGCCAGGCCCTCCATCGTGCCCGCGTCGAAGAAGTCGAACATCCGAGCTGGGATGACAAATGTTTGATTCTAAGTCAGTTGTTTTAATTTTAAGCCCGTGTCCAAGAAGTAGAACGTACGAGCTGGGATGCCAAATGAATTGTTTTTAGTTTTATTTAAATAGGCTTAAAAATAGCACTATATAATCGTCATATTAGAAATGCGAAACCCCTCCATTTTGTCCGCGTCGAAGAAGTCTAACATCCGAGCTGGGATGCCAAGCCAAATGATTCAAAGTAAATTGTTTTTATTTTTATTTATATAGGCTTAAAATAGCACTTTCAAATCGTCATATCCTAACTAATATTATAAATGCGAAACCCCTCCATCGTGCCCGCGTCGAAGAAGTTGAACATCCGAGCTGGGATTCCAAATGAGTCAAAGTCAATTGTTTTTATTTTTATTTATTAGGCTTAAAATAGCACTTTTAAATCGTCATATTCTAACTACATAATATTATAAATGCAAAAGTAAGCTTGTTTGTTTGTTACCTCTTCACGCTTTATCTACTGAACCAATATTCCTGAAATTTAGCATAAGTACACATAGTTGGAAGTACTGAAAAGGACATAGGGTACCTTACATCCCGGGAAAAAGCACTGTTCCCATGGAAAATTCACGCAGGCGAAGCCGCGGGCTAAAGCTACTTCATAAACTAGATTAGTTAATTGACATCAGAAAATTACTTAAAGCTAAGATTACTAACCCGTGTCGAAGAAGTGGAACGTGCGCAGCTGGGATGCCAAAGACGTCACTTTACAACATACATTTATGGGGATTTGCTTCCGTGGGAATTTTGGAATAAAAAGTAGCACTATATAATCGTCATATTAGAAATGCGAAACCCCTCCATTGGGGTCCAAAGAATGTCCAACTCCTCCATTGGGGTCCAAAAATGTCCAACTCAGCAAATCATGGCCTCTAAATCAACTTGGAGGCGCTATCAGTATTGTTTGGAGAAGTTGTTCAATAGTTGATGGTTGTTCAATAGTAGTGGTTGTTCAACTCACCAGACCATGGCTGCCGTCGGTACCGCAGCTTCTTGCCGTTCCTCCGGATGAGCTTGGAGGCGCTGTCGCTTGATTTCTTGCTCCCTCCTGCGCTGGGAGACACCTCGTTGAAGTGGTTGTTCACGTGCCTCTCGAGAAGAATCTGGAATTCCATATGGCTGTCTTAGATTTCGTTATTTTTTTTTATGTAAGTGTAAATCATAAACTCGTCTTGCAGTAAACTATTTAGAACTTGAATTATATTTAATCACCTTTTATTTTTCTGTATCGCAAGGATATTAGCGGATACTGTGATATCTTTATATGTTTTAATTTTTCATTTTTTTATATCTCTGTGAATTAATAAATCATAGATAATGAACGTATCTATTACTTCCATGACGACATGAAATTTTGTTTTTATTTTAAAAAATAACACATCAAACATCTACCAATCTTAACGAAATAATTAATGCTCCACTAAAAATCATGTAAATAATTTCACATTCAAATAAAATCAGTAACAATCTAAAATTCCTTGGAATGCTGAAAAAAAATATGTTCTTGTAAAGAAACAGGATTAAACTTAATCCTAAAATTATTTTACTCTAAAATAACCTTATCTTCTAATTAAACCTAACACTATACTTGATTATCCAGTACTCTGTTGCCAATTTGCGACGTGTAGTTGAAAACAAATTTATAAAATATCGACACAAGTGTACAAGTTTTTTTAAACATTGACACATTGCTACAGCAGAACATACAGCTTAAAACAGAAACTGTATATAAGTTGGTTCATACTTGTATCGAATAAACAATACAATAATTTTATTAGTGGAATATAATTATTGTAATGTCAAATAACCAAAATAACAAGATGAGTAGATCCATACAGCGCCTGATCCCTCTTCTTTTCCTTGGGGAAAGAAAGCATAACACACGTTTATCGTTCTAAATGAAAAATCTATCGAACATCTACGAACAAAGCTAAACATGGTCACATCACTAGAAGAATTTAAATATGAATGGGAGAGCTAGTCGCCAAGTCAAAATATTAAATATATCGATTCGATTCATTATGAGCATTTTCGAATATAAATTGTAGAGAAATGGACAACAATGAGTTAATTTGATGTGCCACAAAAACCGAATGATGATGAAATAACTTGACTAAATAAATTTAAAAACCCTGAAGGTTTGAAGACAAATTAACTAAATAGACGACCAAAATGTCATAACAGTGAGAAAAATATCTTGGGATTTGAATGTGAAATGAAGATGAATGAAGACAACTTAAAAACAAACGCCTTATGCACGATCCGAAATGAATTACCACAAAAACATCAAACAAACATGAGATGTTCAGGTCAGACAAGAATGGGAAATGATCTCGATCATAATAACATTGATTACATATCACTAACAGAAAGATCTATATGCAAGCAATATTTTACAATTTAAGAAATAACAGGTTCAAAGAAATGACAAAGATCATCCTAGTTCTTACATTGAATCGAGAAAACTTCGAATCGATGATGTGACCTTTTCGGGGGGTGCATTGACGCGGGAAGAGCAAAACAAACCGTCAGAACGAGATAGACAATAACGGATTCAGTCGCAGCGATCGAGAGCGTTATTGTGGATTCGTTTTGGCGATGAGGTAGCTGTGGATGTGTGTGTGTGTGAGTCGGAACGTAATTATACCTGTGTGGAGAACCTTCTGCCGCAGCCGTCGACGATGCATTTGAAGGGTTTGTTGCCGCCATGAGAGAGTGCGTGTCGCTCCAACCATAGACGCGAGCAGGAGGGTTTGCCGCGGACCTTGCATTGCTGCCATAGACACACGTAATTCTCCTTGCCCGCTTGCGTTTCCACGTGGTCAGCCTGGAAAGTGCATTTGGTGGGTCAGAGATGTTGAATATGTGTGTGGCGTAGATGTAGTTATATTGTTTGTGTCTAGAGCTTGTAAACCTCCAGCTGAGGTTATAATTATGCATTACCAGAGTAACGCCAAAAAGGAGCAGACACTATTGGTGAGATTTATTATTAATAAAGGTATTTAAAATGTCTTGTAGAAATAATTGTAAAATATTTCTGACAGATGTAAACAATTATAGTAAAAGATGACTATCCAAAAAATCGGAGGATGCAAAGACATGTATTCATCAGCTGAGCGCAAGAGATACTTGTTGAATCGTTGAATGTTACTCTTTCACGCAAAAACTGGACTGATTTAGACGAAATTTGGTACTATGGTAGAATGAAATCTGGAATAAAACATAGGGTACTTTTAATCCCAATATTCTCATAGGCGTAACTAGTTAATAATAAAAACAAAAATATTTACCTGTAAATGCTCCAAAAGGTCTGAATCGCTTTCAAATTCTCTCTTGCAGTTCTCCCATTGGCACAGCGTCACTGTAGATGTGGTGTCCGTACTTGAAGTTCTTCGGTCGCTGTCAGACTTCGTTAGGTTCTTGGGCGGAAACCTGAGAGTTTTCGGCTGCTTCAGTATTGGACTCTTCTGACTACTCTGCGCTTCTACCGACGAACACACACTTACACTGAGCGACAATGACGAGTCTTCATCACACTCCTTACTCGTCTGAGAGTCACTCGGCGAGTCAATAGACTTGTCCGTCCCAATCCCAGACTCCGAAGACTCCGTCGTCGTACTGCAGAAATTAGCTTCTATCAAGGTGCTTTGAACGTTCGATGAAACATCTTTCAAGACAGTTATTTGGGTAAAAATAGTTTCTTCTCGTCTCGCTACCTCTTCAACTTTTCTCAACTCTGCTTCTGTGTGCTCGATCCTAATTTCCTTCCTAAACTCTTCTGACATTTTAATTTCTTTAGACTTCTCCACTGTCAAATCTTCTAGTTTCTCTGAGAAACTACTCACGTGTGCAAAAGGCCTCGAAGTCAATTTATTTGTATCTAGCTGAACTATATTATTATTAACCGTTTTTGACAGCCACGGAATATCACACTTTGCGCTAACTTCATTAAATTTTGCGCTCATATCGCTCAATTTTTGACTCACTTCATTCAATTCTGGTTCTTTCACAGTACTACTCGGTGGATCTGTGCCTTGAATTGGATTATCAGGCGGTTTGACGGGCGCTATGGGTATACTACTAGTATGTAGTGCTTGGGCCGCGAAATTAGGTAAGACAGGTGGTGGATGGTGGACTATTGGATTTGAACACGTGGGCTGTGACGACGATGCTGTATTTGTGCTCGAATAACTCCACGTTTCTTTTACGTTGATGTTTGGCACAGAGGTTACGATAAAGCCAGGTTGGGGTACTAACACCGGATGGCTAAAATTAACTGTGAAATTCGGCTTAGACTGAACGGTAATTCCTGCAGGTGGCATCCCAGGAACGTTCTTATTCATCACGGGAACGGATTGGCTCGTCACCGGCGATGGCTTGTTCACATTAGGGTAGGTCGGCGGCATAGTATTTGTTAGCTTCAATAGCGTACCGTTTATAAGAATTTGAGCGGCTTGCTGGTTTTGTAAATGTTCTTGTCGCTGCGTTGTTAATTGCGGAGTTTGTGGTAAAACGAAATTTGGCATCTTTGCCATTAAATTTGGTATTTGTACAACAGTTCCGTTAATATTTTGCATGAAAGGAAAAACAAACTGCCCATTCAATTTTGTCGGACTTGACACATTGACATTAGGTCGATTGAAAGCTGTCATATTGTTTTGTTGATGGTTTATGGTTTGGGCAGAAATTCCATTTTGCGGTATTCTCAGAGCAGTCAACATTACATTTTGAGGTACAGCAACGAATGAAGCTAAATTATTGGATGTGACCGTGCCATTGCATGGTTGTGGAATATTTAATTGGTGACAATTCTGTAGATTTGTCACCGGCACGTTCAAATTACTGAGACTACCGTTCATTGTCATTGAAACTTGCCGGACGCCATTGGGGATATTCATCTTTGGTGCTGAATTAGCTTCACCTGGCCTTGACGAGTTCTGTGTGGAATTGACACAATTTTGTTGCTGAAGTTGCACTTGCTTGAGATTATTCGCTTTAGACCACGTCAGGTTTTTGCTATTGGCGATGCAAGCAGATGATTTGCGATTTGTTCTTTTCGACGGCTGAGCACTTCTCTTCACAGGCTCCTTCTTCGTGGAAGAGACTTTTGATGAAATAGAATTTAAGCTTAAATTGTTCGATCCGCACATTACGCCATTCATTCTGCTATCCAACTTTGTCGTAGAACTCACAACACCATTCATTCTGCTTGAGTCTGGTTTTGGAACACCAATTTTTTTAGGAGATTGGTTCGCGGATGTCGCTGGAGCAATCCTCAATCCATTTGAATCCTTTGATATTGGCACTTTATGTTTTTTATTCATACTCACATTCTGCACATTCATACTGACTACAGTATTGGCGGATGGGTCTGTTGTAATTTTCTTATCCAGCGCCTGCTTTTTGGCGTCTATCAACCCATTGATAATACCATTCACATGTTTCTCTTTAGAATAGGAATCTGAAGCTGGCGTCACTCCAATCAAGCCATAAGATTTCATACCATTCTTATCCCTGTTGTCTTTAGGTCTATTATATTCTATCATGCCATTAAAGTTGGAACTGGATGTCGTTTTACTGAGATCAGTAGGTTTCCCTGTATCTATCACACCATTAGTTGGGTGCATCGCTTTTTTCGCTGCTTCGGCTTGCTTGCCGACATCCATTAATACTTTAGGACTTAACGTCTGTGATATGTAAGAGATGTATTTCTCCAGGTCGTGGGTGACGCCGTTTTTGGGGAGGCACTTTCTTTTGGTGTCATCGTTGCCGGAGACGCTGGAGTCGCGCTTGAGACCGTTCTGCGGCTTCATCTTGTGGTTGAAGTACTCGGTGATGCGGCGATGAATGGGGAGATGGGGACGGCGCACGGGCGCAGGCTGGGCCGCGAGGCGGCGCGGGGCCGGCGGCGCCGGGTCGCTCGCCCAGGGCGGCATGCGCGCACCCGCGCACTCCTCTGCGGTGCTGCCCGACGATTCAGGGCTGCGCGGCGAGGCCGGCTCGGTTATGTCGCTACCGCTGCTGCCGCCACTCTCCGTCGGACTCAGCACCGCTACGCCACTGAAACAATAGATAACAACCTGTTAGACGACTACGAATTGTAATTCGCTGTGAACAGCGAGAGTCAGTGGTATATTAATAACCCCACCAGTCCGTAGTGGTGTCACCGATCACGTTTAATGACAATCAGCTGTTGAATGGGTACGATCGATCGTATGCGAGGATAGGCAAGTGATCGCGTGAGAGGGACGGCATGCTCATCGCTGAGGCGGGCTCGCGAGCGACGACGCAAGGTGCAATGCCCTGTGCCGGTCCGGTGCAGTGACGCAACGAGACGCGCTGCACTGACCGACCCGCACACATTGAAATTATTTTTGGCCCCGTGACATTCACCGCACGTAGAACTTGACGCGACGGCAATATGTATGACGAATGGACAAATGCATTTACAGCTTTGTCGGTTGATATTTTCAAGCTAAAGTATCAATCTTGCTCCAGCTGCCAAAGCTGACAGCTGAGTTGCTTACTTATCCGCATAACGTAACTCCCACATCACATCACACGAAATGTTTATTCTGGAAGCGTTCTCCCACATAACTCGTTTTACAATCTTTTGTTATGCGAGATCCACAGGTAACGTCGAATAACACAATTTGACACGTAACCCACGAGTTATGTACGATTATGAACTTTGTGGTGTCGGAGGTGGGTGTTTTTTTCGCCGAGCCGGGGGTGTGATGCCTCCCGGCGGGAGCGAGGGGGTGTGGGGTGACGTCTCGGCCTGTCAAGGGTGCACCCTCGCCCTTTGTGAAGCCACAATGTACAGCCATAACTAGGGTCGTACATTCCCCTCCTTTCTCGCACTTCGCTGGGAGCTTTGTCGCTAATTGACCCAATTTTTTAAGAACAATTTTATGTCCTAAGATTTTAACAAACGGCTCAGGTATCTGCGAGGGGATTTTAATTAAATATCGAAGATCGTTAAGTCCGCTGGAGTTTTAAGAGCAGAGTCTCTTTTGACGTCGGATTATTCCGTCAATGTTAATGAGGATTACATTCCAGAGCAAATATTTAATTAGCACAGACAAGATCCCATGAGGTTTAACGATTAGCTGTGGGTGTAGTAATGAAGTTGGTAATAAAGTGGCTAATTTATTGTGAAACTTCCTCATCGTAACAATGATTGGAGAGTCGAGAAGCGGAAGTCTGGCAGCCGTGCACGCGATTAGAGTTAAATTCGAATACTCAATAGAACGTTTGAAGTTGCTAAATGTTTTTTGCGAATGTCGAAAGCAAAAGTGGCCGCGCCGCCGCGGTGTCGACGTTCGTATGTAGGTGAGGCAGAGACGTTGCAAGGTCGCGCCCGCGCCGCGTCGACCCGGGCGCGTTACAGACATTGTAATCGCTTACAATTCGAATATCGAGTGGGTGGCATATTCCGTCGTGTTTGTTTTGGTGCGATCTCCTATTTTGTGCGACTGATTGATTGTAGCGCAATTGGAGCTAATTTACCCACGTGTAGTCGACACGTTACGTGAAACGTTGATATAATTTCAGAAAGAAAGTCTGTAGCATGGAAGTAATAAGTACTTTAGTAATAAGTAGTTGTACAAAGTACTTATTACTTCCATGGTCTGTAGTGATGACGCCATCATACAGATCTTGGCAGTATCTGACATTGAAAACTGACTCTGTTATTGATAGGTTTTACTGATGCTAGAGCCATGGAAGTAATAAGTACTTTGTACAAGTACTTATTACTTCCATGGCTAGAGCTGACATTATACGTGTAAGGTTTGACGAAAATGACAACTTGGTTGCATTAGACAAACACTAAATGCGTTTATGTAGTTTTATATAGCTCACCTAGCAGCTTACCTAATAGTCCTAATACATACATGACACAAACTCTCTCTCTCTCAGCCGAAAGACGTCCACTGCTGGACAAAGGCCTCCCCCAAGACATCAATGACACAAACTATGAAACACAAATTATGAAAGTTAAAAAAATGTGAAGTTTATACACGACAATTGGGCGTGACGATTTTATCGCAACGAAAAATTATCGCGCGCGTGTAGCAAGCCTAGCGTGTCGCCCTTACTCCTGTCGTCGCCAAATCGTCCTCGCGTCTAAAACATCGCGTGCTGTGGCTTTACAGACAGACATATTGTTAACACAACAACGCCATCTAGTACTTTAATTACCTATTGATTTGTGACAGTCTCTTTGATTGCTATGCTACCAAATAAAGCACCACAATACATCAAGTATCTCCCGGATTTTTCTTCCTATCGCGTTGGCCATCCCAACACATATACTTACAAACTAGATATCGGGAACTGGAAAGAAAAGAACGCTATCAAAGAAAAGAACGCTATCGTACTCGTGCCTAGCCTTTCTTTAGGTATAGAACAGAACCAAGTAAATTTTAATCGGTGAGAATTAATTATTGCCATCATTAGGAAAAGTGTAATAAGTAATTTCATTTATGTGTGGCTATAGCTTATTTGTTGTTTGTAATTTAGCACATCATTTAGATTTCTTGAATTCCTTTCTTGATTGTTTGTATTTCCAACCTTGCAGAATTAAAACAATGTCTAAAGCTAAAATTAATTTAACTTCACGCACATGTGACATATCCGACGATGATAATATTTCACTTTCAGCGAATAAACGTCAACGTATTTATCAGATCGTAAAAGTTGCAGCCACTTGGTGCGGCTTCCGGCTATTCAACTTTTTAACGATTCATATATTACTGGGGACGTTCGACGTTCCAAATCTCAGATTAAATTTCTTTTTTCTTTTTACAAACACGAAATTTTAAATGTCTATCTCAATTTTAAGGCCCATGAAATTCAGCTGCTCGCTCATGCGTGTCTTATGTTTTTATAGGAGTAAGTTTTCTAATATCATTGGACTCGTTAAAAGTAATATGTCAATCAGATTCAGATCTTTCTTAGTCTTTTTTAACGATCACATAGAGAAACAAATTTCAGGATTGTGTCAACGCAAGATCTTAATCATACTATACTAACACTCACACACGTCCATGATAGTACTTATCGTCAATAAAAATACTCGGATTCATAGATAACATACTAGAGCGCACGTAAAGTCAAGTTTACGTGGAAGTGGAACAATACGTAATGTAAAAAATCCGATACATCGTAAACAGTCATTTGTTACGTAATTACAGTAAATACTGTAAGTACTAGATTGTGGTTGTAATTTCCTAGAACTATCAGTGTCGATGTTGCAAAGAATTGGAATGTATGTGCATCTACGTAAGACCTTGCTTGATCTTTACTGTAAAGACCAAGCTAGGTGGTGACATTAAAATGTACAATTATTTTATGGCTTTTTAGTCTTCATTCATTATGTGTGACCATTAGATCCACTTTTAACGTTTAGTTGATATCACTAATAAATACGAAACTAAGAGTAGCAGAGAATTGATAGAACAATTATGTATATTTTATTAAGATGATACCAACCATACCAATGAAGGATTTTAATGGAATAAAAGATTAATATTTTACAGGGCGGTAAACGAGACACAAAATAAGTTTAATTGTTAAACAACTACAGCCGTTTAATGTCTAAATAATAATAATAATGTAAAAATTTTAACCGGTTTTCGTGTCTTCATCTAAAATAACTAAAAATATCCAAATGCAGTGTTAAAAATAAATTCCCAATCAGTTCCCATGTCAACCAACACGTGTGGCGGCTCGGACACGCCCCTGTTTCGGGCCAGTGAGCGCGCATAATCAGTGGGCGTACAAAAGCGCAAATGATACGTCGGGCGCAGGGCCCTGTCGCGGGGTACTGATTGCGGCCCTGGCGGAATAACTACAGGGTAGTTCGATTACGGGCTTTTGATCTAGCGAGTTAATCAATTGACACAAAAGTTTTAGTCGCGACATAAAATTATGCCAAAAGTTTATATCTATTGTTACATTTTCTAAGTTATTTCACGAGTAAAATCGCCATCTTTAAAATTTGACCGGCGAATTTTTGATTTTGACATTGATCATAGAACTATTCTGAAAACTCTACGACTAAAAACTAAGCTACCGATACGATTATTTGCAATTTGCATCAATTTTAAGTTTTGTCCCATAAATCTAATACAGCGTATTATTTTGCAAATTGGTCATCATGCCTCTGGGTATGTTTAATCCCTGTCAAAGCTGGTTCAGTAGACCTCCCGTTTATACTTAGCCCCGGGCCCTGCAGGGCCGAAATAAGGCGCCCCGCGGCGCGCATGTGATCACGCTGGCTTTATGAAAAACAGTATGGAAATTATTTTTTGGATTTACATATCGTTAAAGATAAACAAAACAACTCAAAATCCTGTTTTATTGAATTGGAATCTTGTCAGCTGAAGTACCGATATTACGTTATTACTACAAATTGTCAAGACTAGCTTTAGTAGAGCTTGTAGTAATTTCCTAGAACGATTAAGGTCGGCGTTACTGACAAACAGGACGCACGCAATACCTAGGACCTCTCACAACTTACTCGAGGTCATTTGTTATACTTCTAGGTAAAGAATTCTAATAGTTATGAGGTGTGCATTCATAATAATGGTTTTCAGAAGGTTGTGGTCGTTAGTATGTGTGATGGTTAGTTTAGTATTAGTCTCCAATTATATACAATTGTTGTCAAAAATAAAATCAATAACATTAAAGATACTATACATTTCGGCCCGTTATGTTGCCAGGGTAACAATATATTATCACCTGGCTTATCGTAAGTGTGTGATAATAAAATATTGAACAGCTATGTAACCAAGCTTTGATCGAAAATTGTTGAAGTGCATATTGGAGATAGGTGATGCTTTGTCATTCTAAAGAGAATATTTTTATGTGATAATGTTATTAGTATTATTTTATTAAAAATTGAAAATCAGTGTAGTCACAGTCACGTATAAAAACATTGAAACTGTTAATTGGGAGTTACTCATTCATTAGAGATTTCTAACTTGTATTTTATAAAATACACTGCGTCAAAATTATCTATCTGTCTGTAACTGTAAGCTTATACAGAAACTACAGCATATATTTATAATATTTTGTAGGTAAATTTGTATTCGAAAAAAATTGTGATCGCTACACGGAATGCGAGAGTACCGCTCGATCGTCCAGCAAATTCTCAATGCCGTCTCAGTTATGTCACAGATATTTACGTCGCTACCCATTCATTACCGTTGAAAAGGAAGCCGTCGTGAGAATCGTGTCACAGGCGCCCCCCTCTTTACTATAGTACCTCCCTGTCTCCCCCACCCCCGCGATTATTATGCTAAGTGTCTGTTGGTTATCGCGGGGTGAGTTTTTCGCGCATCTGCTATTTATTTACGCGCTTTATATTCATGGGTTCGCGTAACCGCGTAACGTCGACTTCAACCTTACACTTCATTACGTTGTGTTGCAACGTTTTTTTTTTGGTGTGATTTAGGAATTTGCACGTTGTGCCACCGACATAAGAGCGCGGGGGGTTGCAAAGAGAATATAGGTTATCGGGCGCACCCCGCGTGACGCCAAACGTCTTTCGATTGATTTTGTTGGGTAAGTGCTTTTCGAAATTGCACTTAATGGATTTGAGAGGGATATTTGACTAGCTTAAGTCCAAAAACGAAAAAGGGATGGGATAAATGTTCCCATTCAGTAACTCCTACTCAGCACTTGAAATAGATGTCTGGACTTATTCGTAAACAAAGAAACAACAATACATGAGGAGTGCCTCCTCTCCAAGTTAAAGATTAGCAACGCGACAGCATACTCTGCATATACTTCAAATACTGTCATTCACAAAACTACAAATTCAATTGAAATCGCACTGACAGAAGATAACGGATAGTTTCCAACTTCTAATACAGTCTGTTCCCTCGCGTCACAATTGTCAAAAATCATCTTCCTAGCGATATGCCTCGTCACTGGAAAGTGTGCTTTATCTCGTAGTGATGAGGTGGAGTTTTGGACAAGTGTTTCATAATGACTGTTGCAGTTGATGCAAAAGACGCTGCATTCGCTTCCGCGCCCGTCTGGCAGGAAATAAGCGAATCCACAGCGCTCTTTGTCTGCGGCCGCTACTTTAGTTAATATCCGACGGGAGATTCGGATGCGTTTTGTTTTCAGCTTCCAATTCCTAGAGATGTCAATAAGAACGAGAAATTTCGTATGGGGTTTTTGAAAGCTGTTGCTTTGTTAAAAGCGCAGACGGTTTTCATTTAGCTTTAGTTGCACCGAAATTGAAGTTTTTGTTAAGGTTAGTGTCAAAGTAAAAAGTTATATTTACTTTTGTCAATTGGTGCAAGTGCAAGTCTTATTTTGCCTAACCGGTAGGTAGGTAGGTAACTGCCTGAACCTAAACTGCAGTAACCTAAACCGTAAGGTTGGGTGGCATGGCACCGTCTTACTGTCAAAGTAAGACGGTGCCACCCAACTTTAGTTTGCGGACGGTGTCGTCACCAACCTGTGTTACTACATGTCTTTTTTAACCGACTTCCTTTTATGTTTTTCTTTTTTCCTTCCTTTAATAATGTTGAAGACGTAGTAGATGAGCTGAGAGACATTATGCAATATGAAAGTTAGCGTAATGTACTCGTTAATGGAGTTGTGATAACTGAAGACAGTGATGACTTTTAGACCTCCACCGAAATAATTATTTATTGACATGTTGATAACTCCACAAACAGACGTTGGGGCGATAAACATTAATAATAGATAGTGCAAGTAGGTTGCTATCTAGAGCAAACATTGCACAAAGCCGTTGCACCGACCGATAACTTCGCGCCCTCTCGGTATCTGTCATCAAAATACGAGAAGAAACTACTCTATTCCCATTTCAATGCACTTCGACCTGATTGCGGATCCTTAAAAGGGAGATTAGGAGCAAATCTCATAACTGGCGAGCATGTATGTCTTTCTAGCCGTATGTGTGAAAAAGTATCGTTCCTTTTACATAAAGCCGCATTTCTACATATGCTCCGCACAAGTGCATCTCATAATGCACCGATACCGAGCGACTATTTGCGAAGTACTTAAATTTGCAATACTTCAAAGTGGCTTCTGCCTTGGCATATTCGAAGGTTGGCAACGTGCCTGTGAGAAATCTTTAAAAGCATTCTAATCATATTGAACATCGCAAACTGGTTCTAGTGGGTAGAAGTACAAACATAGGAATAAATATTTGATGACTGTCAATTCTTACGTGAAGGAGTTAATATTACAGTCAGTGAGAAAGTTGCTGTTATCCAGACAACCTCTGAATACTATGCTTTTAGCTCAGATCTTGGTATTTCTCTATTATTCTTAAACTAGCTTTAGCCCGCGGCTTCGCCCGCGTCAATTTCCCACGGGAACTGTGCTTTTTCCCGGGATGAAAGGTACCCTATGTCCTTCTCCATACTTCCAGCTATGTGTATGCGAAATTTCAGGAAGATTGGTTCAGTAGATAAAGCGTGAAGAGGTAACAAACAAATAAACAAACAAACAAACTCACTTTCGCATTTATAATATTAGTTAGGATAGTTAGGATTAGGATAAATAACAAATATTATTATGAGTACATATCCATACATTACATATCAAGAATGACATGTAATTCGCGCCTATGCAATGCATCTCGACCTTGCATGCAGTTATGCAGTGCCCTTCTACACTGATGTGACTGCATCTGTGAAGGTCCGACTTTACTGCGTCTATGTGTGAAGTGCATTGTGTATTTGCAATTATTTACTTTGTTTTGTCGGATCCTATAAACTATTAAATGGGAAATATTAGTAGAT
>JAEMBS010000350.1:0-27187 GCA_018467065.1 Ephestia elutella
TATTGTTAATAAAATATGAACCTTATGTTCAATACATGTAAGCGCACAATAGCGCAACACGGTAATAACCGTTAAATGTCGAATGAGACAAAATATGTACTTTTCACTCCAAACACTGTTATGTAAAAGCTTAATATCGCACATATGTAAAATTATAATGTTATGTGAAAATTATTAACCAATTACATGACTACATTTCACGTCTGCTCGGCCATAGCTATACGTAGTGAGACATACAATTAGATCATATAATACGGGAAGTTTAGCGTTCCCACTCAGTTATCTCCTCCAAGTTACCAAGAAGTCTCCACTATGGTCCAGCACGCAGCCAGATGCTAGTCTTTAAAACTCAACAAGTATTTTATTCCAACTCCACCAGCGCCTTACTCAGTCAGATCGGCAAAGTATCTCAAGTTAAACAGTCCACAACTCATAAGTATACACATTTAGATTAACCTCCATTTTATGAACCTTAATAATATTTATACCAAAATTTTAAAATCCTATTATTTTTCAGGAAAAGGCAATGTAAAGGCGTCAATAAAAACACTTGCTGAACGTCAGCTATATAAGGAGGTGAAAGCATTAAGAAGTAAACTTAGTAAATGCCGTAAAGCTGTACAAATCAAATCTGCAAGCTTAAAAGCAGCTAAGAAAATTACGGCTAATTCTGCATTTTTAAGTGTAATTGAAAAAGTACCTATTCCTGGAAAAAGACTGATTATGATGCAATTAAGAGAAGTCATGAAAAAGGACAAGGGTCGGCGCTTTACTTTTAATGAAAAAATAACAGCTCTATCAATTTGGAAGCAAAGCCCTAAGAGTTACCGCTTCTTAAGGAAGATATTAGTTTTACCGGCTCCACAAACTCTATCTATGTTATGTTATGCAGAGCAAATATATCTCCTGGTATAAATAAAAAGACTTTTAGTCAACTGAAACAAATATCAAAAAAAATGAAACCAGAAGACAAACTATGCATATTATTATTTGATGAAATATCTCTTCAGGCTAATTTGGCATACAGGGAAGGCCAAAATAAAGTTATTGGATTTGTAACAGATGGCATTGACACAAAGCCCGAATTTGCTGACCATGCTCAAGTTTTTATGGTAAGGGGGCTTACAAGAAATTATAAGCAAGTGTTGTCATATACATTTGCTCAGGCAGCCACAAAAGGCGCCGAATTGGCTAGCCAAATAAAAACAGTAATGAATGAATTAAATGAAGCTGGGAAGTTGAGGAAACTCTGTGATCGTACCGTCCGCCGAGGACAATTTCAGGCCCCTAGGACAACCGAAGGGTGCTGCAACTGAGCGGGGGACGACATCGGACGTGGGGACCCCTGGAATACAGGAGGTACCCATGGAAGGTGTACGACCCTGCGAGGACGCAGCAGCCGGCGGAAGTACTGGGTCGGAGTGGCAAACGCAGCGACGCAAAAAGCTGAGCGGCTGTGCGAAGCGGCGCTTGCAGAAGATGAGGAGGGAAGGGGCTGTTGTCATTGACATATCAGCAGCCAAACGGAACCGAGAGGTGAGCGACGAGGCCGCCGAGGTGGCTGCTGGGGCAAAGAAGGTGAAGCTCGACAGAGTTGTCGCCTACAACAAGGCCGCAGCATCCATCAGGATGGCCATGGTCCCGGAGGACTTTCCGGCCTCTCAATTCAGTGGTGATGGGTGGTTGGCTTTCGCACCCGTCATGTATGACAAGCTGGAGGCGGCCCCCGGATTACCGGGGATCGAAATGAAGGGCGTCGTCGGGGGGGACATGCACATTTCCTGTGATACAGAGGAGGATGTGAAATGGCTTCACGAGGCTATGAACGGCGAAACCGTAGAGGGCAAAAAGGTAAAGGTCCTTTATGCTAAGGACCTACCCAAGCCAGTGAAGATGGCGTGGAAAACCCGCAACTACGCCATCTTAGACACTGCACGACTTCTACGGATGACGCAGAAGTTTAACCCGTGCCTGCGGACCAGCGAGTGGAAAGTTGTCGACACGCTGGTTGAGGAGGGGCAGATTCGGCGTATTGTGCTCATGGACCGCGCATCCGCCGACTTCATCAAGTCCGTGGGCTATCGGCTCAAAATTGGGTTGTGCACCGATATCTTCAAGGTGATTTAGGATACCGTGGCACAGCCCGTGGAGGGACCTGGTGGCCCATCTGGGTCTGGTGTGGAAAGGCGGGGGGGAAGTGAGCGGAATGCGTCGACGCAGCCGCAGCAACAGGCGCGGCCCCCGGGTCGAGAGTCGGGGGGGCAGCGGCCGGCGGAAACGCCACCGCTGATCACACCGGCGCAACCGGGGACCTCGTTTGGGGCTAGCGGCTCTGCTGCTGCTCAACGGCCACTGGACCTGCGGAGCAGGGAGCTCCGCAACCCAACGAGGACTCGCTCCCCGTCACCGCGGCCAAGCCTGGTGGTTACCAGGCCTCCGGCATCGCTTTCGCCACTGGTGGACGCTGCCGGGCAGCTGGCGTTGTCGCCTGCTACGTCGGAGGGCACGCTGGACCCCGAGATTCTGGTGTCATCGCCGGGCGACTCTGCCGGCATGACGGAGATGGAGGCGTTCTCGGACGCCAGTAGCGGACTGTCGGCTAGCCGCCGACACCACTAAGGCCCAACTTTGGCAGTTTTAAGGTGTGTACAAATTAATTTACATCACTGTAAGGCAGCCGTGGCAATCCTAGCACGAGAGTTACGGCTGCAGAAGTATGACATTGCTCTCATACAAGAGCCATACATTAACAACGGCCAAATAAAAGGCTTCGGTAGTTTAACCAGTCGTATTTTTTATAACTGTACTACTAATGACCCGAGAACATGCATATATGTCCGAAAGGGCATAGATGCCATGCCCTTGAATGTCTTCTGTTACAGGGACCTGACAACTGTCCAGGTCCAACAAGGGGCAGGGCAAGCCGTAGTCATGGCTGCGGCTTACCTGCCGTATGAGAAGAGGGACCCCGTAACGCCGGAACTTGATGCTCTTGTGCGGCATGCAGAGAGTAAAAAGATGGACCTCGTAATTGGGTGTGACGCTAATGCCCACAACTTACTGTGGGGCAGCACGGACACCAACGAAAGAGGAGAGAAGTTGGCTAGCTATTTGGTAAGTTCACCTTTACTAATCCTCAATAAGGGCAACAAACCTACCTTCTTTAATAGCGTTAGGAGGGAGGTCATTGATGTTACACTGGCCTGCAAAAAGGCATTTGGTAAAATAGACAACTGGCATGTGTCGGATGAGGTCACACTATCTGACCACAACTACGTATGCTTTAGGTACAGGTATGACATGCCAAGGTCACTAACTGTTCGTAAAATAAACCCTAGGCACACAAACTGGGTATCGTATAGAGAATCTCTTAAAGCAGAGTTAGGAGCTCCAGGATCTAAGCTTAACTCAATAGTTGACTTAGAACTGGAAGCTTAGAGAATCGCGGATGGTATTAAAAGAGCGTGGATAGACAACTGTCCTGAACGGAAACCAAGGGTCTTAAAAGAACCATGGTGGACCTCCGAGGTGGCAAAAATGCGACAGGAGACAAGGAAACTCTTTAACGAGGCTAAAGCGAGAAAAGACTTTAGTGACTATCATAAGGCCCTGACCGAATACGGGAAAATGGTGCAAAAAACGAAGGAAGTAGCATGGAAGCGTCAATGCGACACTATCAGTGCACTACCTGAAGGTATGAGATTGGCGAAGGCTACATCCATTACCAAGGCTAACCCACTATCGGCCGTGAAAGACGATGATGGTGTTTTGACGGAAACTGGTGAGGAAACTTTAAGAGTTTTGTTTAAGACTCACTTCCCAGGTTGTGTTGAAACAAGAACTGATCCACAGGATCTAAACAGCCTGGAATCTTGGGAGGTGAAAACCTTCAAAAGAGACTGGGAAGTGGCAAAGAAAGTGGTGGATGACGGTAAATTAAAATGGGCCATGGGGACCTTTCAACCCTTTATGTCACCAGGGCCCGACGGCACCTACCCAATTTTCTTGCAACAGGGTATCTCCATACTTAGTCCTCATCTATGCAGGCTCTATAGGGCCTGCATAGCATTTGGGTATATACCGGAAGCATGGAGATCGGTGAAAGTGACGTTTATCCCAAAAGCAGGAAAGGCGACATATGATGAGGCCAAGTCATTCAGGGCTATAAGTCTCCAGTCCTTTCTACTGAAATCATTGGAGAAAATGGTGGACAGATGCATTAGAGATGGTCCACTTAGGAAGAATCCACTTCACAAAATGCAATGTGCCTATCAGCCTGGCAAGTCTACTGAGACAGCTCTACATTATGTGGTAAGTCAGTCTGAAAAAGCGCTTGAGAATAAGGAGATCTGTCTGGGGGCTTTTCTCGATATAGAGGGAGCCTTCGACAGAACTACTTTCGAATCTATTAGCAGAGCGGCGCGCGGCGACGGAACATGGTGTTCCTAACACCCTTTGTAAATGGATGGAGAACATGCTCAGGAGCAGAATTATAACGTCCGAGCACATGGGGGGTAAGCTGTCAGCGTTGACGACGAAGGGTTGTCCGCAAGGAGGCGTACTATCTCCAATGATGTGGAGTTTAGTAGTGGACTCCCTGATAGTCACCCTAAATAAAGGACCGATTATAACGGTCGGATATGCGGATGATATTGTCATTCTCATAAATGGGAAATTTCCTGACACAGTAAAAGGGATAATGAACAGAGCTCTAAGGGATGTGCAGAATTGGTGTACTTCAAATCACCTCAGCATAAACCCTACAAAAACAACCATTATCCCCTTTACGAGGCTCCGTAAGCTGACGGGTCTAAGCAACCTCAGGATGAATGGTACGGAGCTTGAGCTATCCAAGGAGGTAAAGTATCTAGGCGTAACACTAGATAAAGAACTTACTTGGAATACACATGTTAGCAACATTATAACAAAGGCCACGAGGGTATTTGGCATGTGTCGGAATACCTACAGTAAAACGTGGGGCCTTAAACCCTATATCATAAGATGGGTATATATAATGATGATAAGACCCATATTGACCTACGGTGCACTAGTTTGGTGGCCGAAAGTCCAACAGGTAACATGTGTTGATGCTCTTAGGAAGCTGCAGCGGATTGCCTGCTGTATGATTTCCGGAGCTTTTACCACAACGCCTACAGCAGCAATGGAGGTTATCCTAGGTCTGCCACCGCTACATTTGCACGTCGAAAGCGAGGCCTGTAAAGCACTATACAGACTAGCAACAGCTGGTTTATAGAACAGGCAAGCACCAAGGACAAGGCATCTGCAAATGGAGACGGCGCATGAACTCAAAAGGATGTTGGATATGGGTAGTGATAAAATACTCCCAGTTTACAACTTCAAAAAGAACTATAAAACATATGTCCCCACAAGAGACGAATGGAAGGGCGAATTTCGACCCCCAGAAGGAGACTGCTCGATCTGGTACACGGATGGTTCAAAAACTAACGATGGAACAGGCGCAGGAATCTATGCAAAGGACAGACAACTGTATCAGAGCATGGGACGGTATCCTACAGTCTTCCAAGCGGAAACTTATGCGATTACTGTCTGTGCGAAACTGAATCTAGAGGAGGGCGTAAGGAATCGCACCATCTACATTCTTACTGATAGCCAATCGGTTCTCGCTGCCATCAACTCTGGTAGGATTGGGTCTGGTCTAGTCCTAGACTGTATCATATCGCTGAACAAGTTGGGTCAGCACAACAGGCTGAGACTGGTCTGGGTGCCGGGTCATATTGGGGTGGCTGGCAACGAGAAAGCTGACGAGCTTGCAAGGAGAGGATCAAGCAATCCGCTAATCGGAGCTGAGCCTTTTGTAGGACTGTCATATGGTATGTAAGTACAAAAGGGTCCAAGACTCGACGTGCTACCGTGAACACGGACCCCGCAGCAAGATAAGATAAGATAAGAAATGAAGCTGGGTTTACTGTGGTGGCCACTGTGTGTGATCAGGGTTCTAACAATAGAGCAGCCATTAAAATGTTAATACAAGAGGCACGAGGATTTTTTTTTGAGAAATGGACAGGAACCAAAAGACAATGTATTTATTGTAAATGAAAAAGAAATTGTGCCATTGTATGACCCCCCACATTTGATGAAATGTGTAAGAAATAATTTGCTAACAAAAAAATTGCAATATAAAGATGAAAAATGTGAGAAGACTTATATAGCAAAGTGGGATCATGTAAGTGAGTTACATGAAGCAAATCCGGGATATAAAGGTATTAGATTAATCCCGAAATTAACAGACAGTCATGTTATACCAGGTAAAATTCACAAGATGAAGGTGAAATATGCCACTCAAGTTTTCAGCCGGACTGTTGCTTCAAATATGGGATACCTCGCAGGTAGGTTATGTTGAGAAATATTTTAATAGGCTGTATTGCCTCTTATCACTGTTTATATTTTATCTATAGATTTACTAATTGGGGAAGCCAATGCAAGCACCAGACGGGTGAACGGTCTTCCCATGCTGGGGCCATTTCACCCAGACAATTTCATTAATCACAGTTTAATAAGACATACAGTACAGTTGTGCAAGGATTGATACTGGCATACGGCTCCCGAGCACTAGTAACTAGCTCGCCATCCCCCACCTCTCACACCGCACACGATTGCACCGCATTGAGGTGTTTGATTAACAATCCATATAGGTAGAATGTGCTTTTGTATAAAATCATAACTTAAGTGTTTTTCTTTTTCAGAAAATAATATTCTAAAAGAGGATTGTAAAGAAACTGCAGATGTGCTGCTTTTCTTCGACAATTTGTTCGACTCGGTCAACGGCAGCTATGCGAAAAAAGAAAAAATGCATGCTAAACCTTTATTAGGTCCGGCAAAATTAAACTCGTGCCATATAAAGTTTTGGCATGAGGCAAAAAAACGCCTAAACAATATGAATTATATTAACAAAGGCACAGGAAATATAGAATATGTGCCAACAATTAATAATTGGGCATTCTTGAGACTCGGATGGTAATATAGTTTTATTAAATAATTAAAAAAAAAATTACAATATATCTTCAATTTGGATGCGGCACCTTAATCAGGACCCCATTGAGAACTTCTTTGGGGCTATAAGAAGTCATGGGTGCCGAAATACAAATCCTACACCAGATAGGTTTACAAGTGCATTTACGACATTAATGATAAATAATATGTCCAGCGCCCATGCACCTGCAGGGCTAACATGCGCGTCACGACATATCTCTAAGACGACATGACATAATTTGTCGAATTGGACAATTTTGTCGTTTACTGTAACATGCGCGCCACGAAAGAGAGCTATCTCGATGTGACTTGGCTTTCTCTTCTCTGTACGTCAAGTTTATTGTAAAATAGCACGGCCTACCTATATGGTTCATACAGTCGGTCATCGAATGCATCTACACGGGGCAATCGTTGTGAGGGGCGAGGGACGGAGGGGGGCGTACCGCACGGCCATACTAATTTCATTTTCGATTTAGTATGGCAGTGCGGTACTAATTTAAGGGTTGTAATGTTTTAAAAAAACTTGTGCGGATCGACGCCGATCCCTCCAATCCAACAAAGCTATTTAGATGACATACTCATATCTTCCGTATCATTTTCCACCCGACTCAGAACCGACTAGGTACCTACTTTTTTACTTTTTATTTTTGGATCCAAGATGGCCGACATTTTTTTTATAATATAGGTAGGTATCGTTAAAAACATTTATTTAGAAATCCAAGATAGCGGACAATTTTTTTCTTTAAATTTAACATATGGGTATTGTTTTATAGGTTTTTGGGGACGCTAATGACAAAAATAACATTTATTTAGAAATCCAAGATGGCGGATAATTTTTTTCTTTAAATTTTACATATGGGTAACGTTTTATAGGTTTTTGGGGACGCTAATGAAGAAAATAACATTTATTTAGAAATCCAAGATGGCGGATAATTTTTTTCTTTAAATTTTACATATGGGTAACGTTTTATAGGTTTTTGGGGACGCTAATGAAGAAAATAACATTTATTTAGAAATCCAAGATGGCGGATAATTTTTTTCTTTAAATTTTACATATGGATATCGTTTTATAGGTTTTTGGGGACGCTAATGACGAAAATAACATTTATTTAAAAATCCAAGATGGCGGATAATTTTTTTCTTTAAATTAAACATATGGGTATCGTTTTATAGGTTTTGGGGACGCTGATGACGAAAATAAAATTTATTTTGAGATCCAAGATGGCAGACAATATTTTTTAAATTTTACAATATGTGTATCGTTTTATACTCGAGTAACTGTATATCAGAAACGAAAGTGCTAGAAAAAAATTGTCCGCCGTCTTGGATCTCAAAATAAATGTTATTTTCGTCATCAGCGTCCCCAAAAACGTATGAATCGATACCCATATGTTAAATAATAAAAAAAAATTGTCCGCCATCTTGGATCTCTAAATAAATGTTATTTTCGTCATCAGCGTCCCCAAAACCTATAAAACGATACCCATATGTAATATTTATAAAAAAATTGTCCGCCATCTTGGATCTCAAAATAAATATTATTTTCGTCATCAGCGTCCCCAAAACCTGTAAAACGATACCCATATTGTAAAATTAAAAAAAAATTCCGCCATCTTGGATCCAAAAATATTATTTTTGTAACCTCATCCCGAAAACTTGGCCTTCACGGGATGCCGGTATGTATAACATCTTAGCATCCTGGCACGACGGTCACGCTATTTTCTGTCGCGGCATTCGAGTCGATTTTACTGTCTAGCCGCGCCTATAGATGTATTTACATAAAAAAATATCGGCCATTTTGGATAAAAAAAAAATCACAATCAACAATTTTAATTAGTAGGTATCCAGATATCCCGCAAGATTCGAGTACATTTTTTTCTCGTCGCTTGTCGTCGAAAAAATATTTGACGACAAACTTATCATGTATTATGCATCAAAACATTTCAAAAATCGATTCAATTTGGCGCGCATGTTAGGGTTCGTAGACAAATTGTCACGAAGTCTTCATTTGACAGAAGGACATGATTTGACTGTGCTGCCATGTTAGCGACTGTAGACATATAGAGATATGTCGTCTTATATCGACAAAATGCCACGACAAAATTATGTCGTGGCGCGCATGTTAGCCCTGCTGGAGCAAATTGTGAGAAAGATATGTGTGAGAACTTAGAATCATTCATCACTCTGGATGAAGTTGATTGCACAGCTGCGCCAGCCTGTACTCTAGAGGAAATTCCTGAGGTGAAAATAACAAATATAAAAGACAAAAATGATCCTCGTATACGAGGACCATTAGAATACGTCACTGGATATTTTGGGAGTAATGTAAAAAAAATATATATTTAAAGCTTGTGCAACGTGTCACAAAGACATGATTGAAAGTAAATCCAGTGGCTATATAAAATATAGAGAGTACACAGGTCAGCAGTGGCTGTGCAATCCAACAGAGTCTCTCTTGAAATGTATTTCTGCAATACAAGATATAATCTATGATTTAATAAAATAAAACCTGACAATACACTACATTAGTGAATATGTTAAAACAATTATTTTAATCCATGTAGATTTTGATTTTCTAAAATGTAAAATACACAAAGAAAAAGTAATTGAATACTTATTAGAATCAACGACAAAGTTTTTTATATTTAATTATTGTAAGAATATAAATAAAATCCTAGTCGGAAAGAGAGACCCAGATGATGAAGATATGTATTTCAATTCAAAGCAAAAAAATATTGTAATAAATGTTTTAAAAGAAAAAAATAAATATGTATTGCTTAAATTATATTATTTTTTATTCATTTCAATCTTTCAAATTTGAGTTATTTTTTTGTGTAAATTTTATTGTACTGCATACGTTTTGTTTGTAATAAAATCTATGTTGTTTTGTCCGTTCGCCGCCGTAATATTCTAGCGCGTGCGGTAGTTTCATATTAGTAGCGTCGTCGCCCGCTCGGCCGGCGTCGGCAGTCGCGAGCGACCATTTTGAATTCAGTATTGTTTGGACATCGCGCGGGGAGGCCGCGCCGCATGACACTGCTCGTGCGAATGGCTCGCGGACGGTCGCCATTGTCCTGTGCGATATCGGTTTGATTTTAATACGCGGAGAGGTCTCGCGTCTTTTGCTTGTTAACTAGTTTGAGTTATATTTGTGAATTTCCTGTTTGTTAAATAACTATTGAATTGTGTTTGTGTAACCCGTTATTGTGACTTTGTGAGATGTGACGCGTGGCTGGTCGCTCACATCTACCTGTTGCCGAGTCAACCTTCGGGAAGAAATCTAATTATTTTTTCTGGGGAAAAAGAGATCTCGGGGTAGGTTGGGTGTTTAGGGACCGCATTCCCCCTTTCCGAAGACACTCAAGATTGGATCCGAAGAGCAGAAGATTAAGTTTGGTAAGTGACCCTTGGGTTTGTGGGTGGTTGTAGCTATTAAGTTAGGTTTAATATACAGGGTTCTGTAGTTCCCGTTGTAAACTACAGTGGTAGCAGACTGCGTATAGGTTAGGTTAGGTTAGTCGGACAGACGTAGTGTCGGGTCGAGGTTTTTTACCGGTATTTTTTTTACCCGGTAAATTTTTCGGTACCGAACCCTCCCGCCCTTTCGTCTGCCCGGAATCTCTGCGCACATTTTCTGGTAGCAGAGCGTAGTTTATCTACCCTCTATTTGTTCGTTTGTAAAAATAATTAATTGTTTGTAAAAATTATTAGATTTTTCTTAGTTTGTTTGTATAAGAATATTTGTAACCTTTTTTGTATTTGTTTGCGGTTTGTACCGTGCGTTCCGGGTTTGTGCCATTCTCATACCTACCGCGGTTCTTCGTGTAGTTGTTTGATTTTGTTGTTTTTATTTACCTTTTGTTATTTTTTGTTTGTGACTTGACGCGATGGCGAAGGTCTCCAATGCTAGGGCGACACTCGCCAACGAATTGAGATGGTTTGTGACGGCCGGAGGACTCCTGTCCCGGAAGGACAGGGAGGGCGCCATACTGCTAAGAGCGGATCACCTCCACTCACGATTGATTAGCGCGGAAGCGGCCATGGTGGTGCTTACCGAAGCCGAACTTGCCCCGGAGGTCTACGCAGGTCACATGGCGGACATGGACCAGATCCTGCGTCTGCACGATGATATCGCGGAGGCGGTGACCGCAATAAGGGCGAGACAGGCTGGCGGACCAGCCCCTCGCACACCTGTTAGACAGGAAGGACCAGCGGTTACTGGTCGGCTCCCCACCCTTCAGCTGTCCCACTTTGGGGGTAGGATGGAGGAGTGGGTAGCATATAAAAATATGTTTGAGTCCCTGGTCGTAGCACGACAGGATTTGTCGAAGGCCCAGAAGATGGCCTACCTCCTCTCCACTCTTGAGGATGAAGCGCGGTCGCTCATCCAGCACCTCCGGGTGGAGGACGACCAGTACGATACGGCTTGGGAGTTATTGAACTCCCGCTACCAAAACTTACGTTTGTTAGCGGATGCGCACGCCGCACAGTTGATGGCCCTGCCCAAGGTGGCCAACAGGGCACAGTTGCGCCTGCAGTTGCTCACGCCCGTTACAGTGGCCTGTAACGCGCTCCGCACACTGGGGCTGCCGGTGGACCAATGGTCTTTTTTGTTGGTGCACATTGTATTGGGCAAATTGCCCAATGACATCCGCTCGCGGTTTGAGCGCGAAAATGCGGAGCGGGATAGCACCACCCTACCAACATTCACTGACTTGGTGAAGTTTTTGGAGTTTGAGGCACGGGCTGCTGAGAATACCATGACGGACTCAGCGCCATCCAGAGCGCCTGAACGTAGGCCCTTGGAACCCTCATGGCGAGGGAAGCCCAACAGGGACGGCAACCGCCACCGCGTGGAGCTGGTGTGCGGGTTGCACACACGGCAGCAGTCGCGAGGGACGCGGACTGCCTGCAATGTGGCCGGATGGGCCACAGCCTGCTACAATGCAGGACTGGCAGAGACTGCCAGTACAAGATAGGCGCCGCATGGCAAAGCGGCATGAACTTTGCTTTTATTGTTTGGGCGGTCACTATGCACGTGACTGTCCCAGTGCCATACCATGCAGTGCATGCCGTGGGCTGCACCACGTGATGCTCTGCATGAACCGGAACGGGGATGGCCCCCGGATGTTGAGGCAGGGGTCCCCTATGGGCGGGGGCGCTCCTGCGCGAAGCCCTCCACCATCGGACGGAGGACGCGGCTTCGCTCGTCGCACCCCCCCTCGGGAGGGGGGTCGCGTACCTGCGCGGGCCTTGGCGGACCGGGACCACGCGCCTCAAGGTCATGGCCAGTATGTGGCTGGCCAGGCCCCGGATAGGGCCCCCATGGGCGGGGGCCCTAGATCGGACGTGAGAGTGGGGACACCCCCCTCCACGCGGGTTACCAATACCCAACACATGCAGCCGCAGCGGTTTTCTCCGCCGCTGCACGAGTACCCACGGCTGGAGTACCACCCGCCGTACCATATGTATGGCCGGGCCGCGGGTTATGCCCCCCCTCAGGTAGGGATGTGCACTCGCCCGCCATACTATCCGGGTCAGTGGCGCCCCCCTGGTTTGGAGAGAGTGGGGAGCCCGTAACTAGCTTGCTCCCTTGCTGGGACAGAGCCGCGGACGGTTCTGCTCCCTACCGCGGTGGTCCGCGTATGGGGTCGTGGGGGGGAAGCCATGAATTTGAGAGCTCTGTTGGACTCAGGGGCATAAAGCAGTTTGGTTACCACTCGAGTGGCACACCAGTTAGGTTTAGTCGTGGAAGACTCGCCTGTGCCACTTCTTGGAGTTGGTGGCATACAAGTGAAGTGTCTGACGGGCCAGACACTTGTCACCTTTTCTTCGCTGAAGTCCTCCACAATGAGGATCACGACTTCGGCTATGGTAATGGATACCATTGCGGGTTGGCACCCCTCGACAGACATACCGCCGGGTGTGTTGTCTTTGGTTTCGGGTCTGGATTTGGCCGACCCCTTTGTCTTTCATCCCGGCCCAGTGGACTTGCTCCTGGGCTCGGACGTATTGGGTTGGATTTTGTTGGGTACCCAGAAAGCTCTGGGTTCGTCTTCACTGATGGCAGTGTCTACTATCTTTGGTTTCGCCCTGATGGGCCCTGTGTTTGATAATAGCACCGTGGAGGAGCCACCGGTCGTCGCATCTGCGTCCTTGGCCAAGACCATGCAAAGGTTTTGGGAGGTGGAGGAGCCACCTATGAGTTCCAGGATGGATCCGGAACACGCTGAGTGCGAAGCCTTCTTTCGATCAACCACGGAGAGGTTGCCCTCCGGTCGGTTTGTAACTAGATTACCATTTGTTGCTACACGTCCTCTCTCTCAGCCGAAAGACGTCCACTGCTGGACAAAGGCCTCCCCCAAGGATTTCCATAACGACCGGTCCTGCGCTGCCCGCATCCATGCGCATCCCGCGACCTTCACCAGGTCGTCGGTCCACCGAGTGGGAGGCCTGCCAACACTACGTTTTCCGGTTCGTGGTCGCCACTCGAGAACTTTTCTGCCCCAACGGCTATCTGTTCTACGAGCTATGTGCCCCGCCCACTGCCACTTAAGTTTCGCGATTCTGCGGGCTATGTCGGTTACTTTAGTTCTCCTACGGATCTCCTCATTTCTGATTCGATCACGCAGAGAAACTCCGAGCATAGCGCGCTCCATCGCCCTTTGGGTGACCTTGAGCCTTCTTATGTGGCCCATAGTAAGCGACCACGTCTCTGTTCCGTATGTCATTACTGGCAACACACACTGGTCAAAGACCTTAGTCTTGAGACACTGCGGTATTTTGGACGAGAAGATATCGCGAAGCTTCCCGAACGCTGCCCAGCCGAGTTGGATTCGACGGTTGACCTCTTTCTCAAAGTTGGACTTACCCAACTGAACTGTTTGTCCCAGGTATAGATAATTGTCAACAACTTCGAGTGTAGAGTCTCCAACCTTCAGAGGAGTGGGTGCGACACGGATATTAAACATAATTTTCGTCTTGTCCATGTTCATTTTTAGACCCACTTGTTGAGAGGCTCTACAGAGGCCATCGAGCATTGTGCCTAGGTCTTCCAAGGTCTCAGCCATGACTACGATATCGTCAGCGAATCGAAGGTGAGTGAGGTACTCGCCGTTGATATTGATGCCGAGTCCGCTCCAGTCCAGAAGCTTGAAAACATCTTCCAGGGCGGCGGTGAACAGTTTCGGAGATATCACGTCTCCCTGTCTCACCCCTCGCTGCAACTGGATAGGTTTGGAGCCTTGATCCTGGAGACGGACCGACATGGTGGCCTTTTCGTACAAACACTTCAGCGCTTCGATATATCGATAGTCAATTTGGCACCGTTGGAGAGACTGTAGCACAGCCCAGGTCTCGATCGAATCGAAGGCTTTCTCGTAGTCCACAAATGCCAAGCATAATGGCTGATTATACTCCTCAGTCTTCTGTATAATCTGCCGCAGCGTATGTATGTGGTCTACGGTACTAAAGCCTTTTCGGAAACCGGCTTGTTCGGGAGGCTGGAAGTCGTCAAACCTGCGAGCGAGACGATTCGTAATGACTCTCGAAAACAGTTTGTAGACATGGCTCAGAAGTGAGATAGGCCTATAATTCTTCAATAGGGTTTTGTCACCTTTTTTGAAGAAAAGTACCACCACACTTCTGTGCCATGCCGTAGGCGTTTGTCCCTCGAGTATGACGGCATCAAATAGCTTCTGAAGAGCTTTTAATACCGGCGTTCCACCTGCTTTCAGAAGCTCAGCCGTGATTCCGTCATCACCCGGTGCCTTATTGTTTTTTAACTGTTTGAGAGCCATTCTAATCTCATAAAGGCTGACGTCCGGGATATCTTCGGTGTAGTGTCGGGTCAATCTGGCTCTTGGATCTTTGGCCAGATTACTGACAGGTGAGCGTACGCTGGTGTATAATTGTCCGTAGAACTTCTCAACCTCTTCCAACAGCTCTGGCTTCGACAAAATGATTCTGCCATCCTCAGTCTTCAGCTTGGTCAGTTGGCTTTGACCAACAGACAGATCCCTTGCAAACACTTTTGAGCCCTTATTTCGCTTGATCGCCTCTTCAATACGGTCAGTATTGAATTGGCGTAAATCACGAGTTAAGGACTTGGAGATCTGTCTGTTTAGACGTCGATACTGAGCAGCATCGTCAGAGGACTGCAGAACCAAGTTTCGTCTTTCTTCCATGAGTTTGTTGGTGAGGTCCGAGATCTTTTGGTTCCTTTTGAACGGCGGGTTTTGAAAGCCTTAGACCCAGCTGTTTGGACAATTTGCACAAACCTGTCATTATAATCGTCCAGATTTTCGCAGTCTCCCAGGCATTCGAAGCGATTCTGCAATTCGAGTTGAAAGCTCTCGGGGTTTTGGAGCTGGATAGGCGCTGGTCGGAGCGTAGACTTCATCAGTCGACACCTTTCGAGTTTTATTCCTAAGATTCAATGTGCCTCTTACCAATCGGTGATCGCTTCCTGTTTTTACGGCATTGATCACAGAGACATCATTGAATATGTGCCTCTTCGTCGACAAGATGAAGTCAATCTCATTTTTTGTAACGCCATTAGGATGCAACCATGTCCACTTTCGCTGTTTTGGCTTTTTGAAGAAGGAGTTCATCATAAAGAGGCCCTCCTTCTCCATAAAGCCGGCCAGCAGATGACCACGCGCATTCCTCCTTCCATATCCAAAATTCCCCACCCTCAGCTCATCATCGCTTCGTTTGCCCAGTTTCGCGTTAAAGTCCCCCATCACAACGGTATAGTGGGCCTGGGAGCTATGTATGGCTCTAGAAATATCCTCATACATAGTCTCTACCTCGTCGTCGGAGCGATATGAGGGCGGTGCGTATACTTGTATTACCTTCAACGAATACCGTTTGGTAATTCTGAGTACAAGGTACGCTACCCTCGCCGAAACACTCTCGACCTGGACCACGTTGTTGACGAGGGACCTGTGGACGATAAACCCGACACCACCCTGGGACAGTTGGTCGCCCTCCCGGAAATAGAGCAGGTTTCCGGATTTGAGGATCATGGTGTCCTCCCCCTCTCTTCGGACTTCACATAATCCTACAATATCCCATCGTAACCTGCTCAATTCTTCCTCCAGTTCAGCGAGCTTCTCGTCGGTCCGCAGTGTGCACGTGTTATAAGTTGCCAGGGCCAAAGGTCGTCGGGGTTGGTAACCTGGCATCTGCTGGGGATTCTTAGCACCCCCTGCCCCGCCGTTACCGTGACCGCTACCAGAGTCCGGGATAGCGGGGCCGCCGGGGACTAGGGGCCGTGTTATGGGTGTAACAACCATAGGGGGGTTTTGCCGTAATCGCCACGCTTGGCAGGCGGGTTGGCGATCGCAGTGTGATGTCATAGTACGCGGAAAAATGCTGCTGCCCATCCTCCGGTGTTTTAGATCCCTTAGTCGCCTCTTACGACATCCACGGGAAGAGATGGGTTGGTGCTATTCTAGGGCCACACCACAGGCCCAGGGCCACACCACAGGCCCACGTCACACGTACACACCTACACGTCCTAGCCTAGGGCAAAGTAGGGCGCTTGCGGAGAAACGACTGCTGTCCATGGAGCGACGTATGCAGCGTGACCACGTACTTCGCGATAAATATATTGAATTTATGCGCGAGTACGAGGATTTGGGTCACATGTCTCCGGCTCGAGTTGATTGGAGCTCAACTGAGCATTATTTTTTGCCCCACCACGCGGTGGTGAAGGCCTCAACAGGCAAATTGAGGACCGTCTTTGATGGGTCCGCACCCACTTCGAACGGGGTTTCGTTGAATCTATGTTTGCATTCAGGTCCCAAATTGCATAGGGACATAATTGACATCATCTTGAACTTTAGAAGACATCAAGTGGTTTTTGGCGCGGACATCCGGATGATGTTCCGCCAGACAGTCATACATCCTGAGGACAGGCGATTCCAGTTGATACTCTGGCGTGAGCGCCCTGAGGATCCTGTGACGGTGTATGAACTCAATACAAACACGTATGGTTTGAAATCTAGTCCCTATATCGCCATCAGATCATTGCTTGAATTGGCAGAGCGGGAACGGATCCGCTTTCCCCGTGGGGCTTCCGTGCTGTCACGTGACTTGTATGTTGATGACGTGTGCACCGGAGCCCAAAGTATTGAGGAGGCCCTCCTACTGCGGGATGAATTGATCGAAATATTGAAGACAGGTGGCTACGAGCTACGTAAGTGGTTGTCCAATGAGCCTAGAGTTCTAGAAGGGATCCCGGAGGATCACCAACAGAACCCTCACCTGTTTGAGGATGTAGATGATCCCAACAGGATAGCGGTGCTGGGCATGCAGTACCAGCCGCTAACAGATATTTTTACATTCCAAGTGGATTTGGAAATACCAAAGGTCTGGACTAAGAGAACGGTGTTGTCAGTAATAGCTCGTATGTTTGATCCAAGCGGTTGGATCAGTCCAGTAATATTCTCTGCGAAGTGTCTTCTTCAGAGACTTTGGACTTTGGGCGTCTCGTGGGACGAGCCGCTGTTTGGTCCTCCATTGGATGATTGGCTCGAGTTGTTTTCATCGATTAAGGAAGTCAATCGGATTGCCTTGCCTCGTCGAATATTGCCCCCCGGGAAATATCGAGCCAGCCTGCATGGCTTTTGTGACGCGTCATATGCGGACAGTTGACGCCGATGGCCGGGTCAATGTCTCGCTTTTGTTAGGGAAGAGCAAGGTCGCCCCCATCAGGACTAGGCTGACTATTCCCAAGCTTGAGTGGAGCTGAGTGGAGCTCACCTTCTCTCTAAATTGTTGCATCACGTTGCATGAGCTGGCGGCCACGGTCGAGATACGAGACATCTTCGCCTGGTCGGATAGCCAGGTCGCGCTTGCATGGTTGCGCGGCCCCACATACCTTGGAGGTTTTTGTGGGAAATCGGGTTTCCCAAATCCAGAATCTCGGAATTGATATAACATGGAGACATGTGCCGGGAGAGCTTAACCCAGCGGACTGTGCTTCCCGAGGTTGTACGGCACCAGAATTGGTGTCACACCCGCTCTGGTGGGGTCCAGAGTGGCTGATGGGATCAGAAACATCTTGGCCTGTCTGTCAGACAGATGTTACTTATTTGAGTTTGACTGGGCTTCGTGTACATGCTGTAGTCGCTGAGACGACGTCGGAGCCGGATTGGCTACTTGCTCGGTATAGCAGTTTGGATAAGCTTCTGGGTGTTACCAGTTGGATTAAGCGTTTCATACATAATTGTAGAAACCCACAGGCAAAGCGGTTGGAGCCGATTGCAGGTGCAGAAGAGCGCCGGAGCGCATTGTTGCATTGGGTCCGTGTCGTGCAGACCGGACGGTTTGAGTCAGAGCTTCATATTTTGCGCGACGCACGCGCTAAGTTGAAGGGCGCGGTCGCTCGTTTGAACCCGTACATCGACTCGGATGGGCTTCTTCGGGTTGGAGGCAGGCTCCGGAAGGCGGATCTTCCATATGAGACTCGCCATCCTCTGTTGTTGCCCAAGGGCGGACCCTTGCGTGCAGCTTTTGTGTCTGATCGACACATTCGTAACGCCCATGCTGGGTGCAATGCTTTGTTGGCTATTTTGCAACGAGAATTTTGGATTTTGTCTGCCCGAAGAGCAATCCGTAGCGTTCTGTTTCGATGTATTGCATGTTATAGGTTGAAGGCATCCACGATGCAACCACAGATGGGTGATTTGCCCGCTGATCGAATCCGACCTTCGAGGCCGTTTGACGGCGTTGGAACCGATTTTGCCGGTCCCTTTTCGATCAAGGCTTCTCCTTTTCGTAATGCCCGTATTGTGAAGGGCTATTTGTGTGTATTTGTTTGTTTGGCCACCAAGGCTGTCCATTTGGAGGTGGTGTCGGCTCTGACTACGGAGGCCTTCGTCGCCGCGTTGGATCGCTTTGTTTCGCGTCGAGGTCTACCTTCCCTTATTAGGTCTGATAATGGCACAAACTATAAGGGAACTGTAAATTATCTTAAGGATGTTTGTGAATTTATTGATAAGAATTGTATTAGTTTAAGTCAAATTGCTGCTCAAAGGGGAATAACCTGGAAGTTTAGTCCCCCAAGTTGCCCCCATTGGGGAGGGATTTTGAAGCGGCTGTGAAATCCGCAAAGACCCACCTCCGCCGCATTATCGGAGAAACGGCTCTAACTTTTGAAGAGCTGGCCACAGTGTTTTGTAAAGTTGAGGCGGTCCTCAACTCTCGTCCTCTCTGTCCGCTATCTCCAGATCCAAATGACTTGGAAGCTCTCACCCCTGGTCATTTTTTGGTGGGAGGGCCTTTGAATGCCCTGCCCGAATACCCGTGGAAGGATGAACGCGTATATCGGTTGTCGCGTTTTCAAATGTTGCAGCAAATGAGCCAGGACTTTTGGCGTCGCTGGTCGCTTGAATATTTGCATTTGCTGCAGCAGAGAGTGAAGTGGACAGACAGGACTGAGCCTCCCAGGGAGGGTGATTTAGTATTGTTAAAAGAGGCAAATTTGCCCTCATTGCTTTGGCGACGAGCTCGCATATTACGTTTGAATAAGATTCTTAGCGAAGTAGCACTCATGGCCAACTCAAAAGGTGTTGAATGTTGGTTCAGATTTAAGAAGCTGTGACCTCTCATACTAACTCTGTAAGATAAAAACAATGATCTCCTTCTCAGTTAGGACAGAGGAAATGTTTGTAATAATCATCTTCATTTTGTCGATTTCAACATAATAATATTCTGCGCTTGCAGTACGATAGTTATAATATCAATCGCCAGCAAAACCAGGCAATCCAACTTGATCATAATGAACGTTTGATGATGTGTTCAGACATCACGGAAGCCTTTCATGACCACTAACTCATTGCAATCATTTCATGAATAGTCATAATGTCATATAAATATCAGTTTTGATTTAATACACGGAGAGGTCTCGCGTCTTTAACTAATTCTTGGTTGAGTTATCTTGTGGAACACCATTTGTTAACAACTTATTGAATTATGTTTTATGTAACCATTGTGAACTGAGATGTATGCGTGGCTGAATCTTTCATCTACCTAATACAAAATCAACCTTCGGAAAATATCAAATTGGCACTGGGAAAGAAGAGATCTCCGAGTGATTGGTCATTTGGGGACACATTCCCCCTTTCCAAATACTCAGATGGATCCGAAAGGCAGAAGATTGAGTTGTCAGTGACCTTGGTTTAGCAGTTGGTTCTAGCTGTCAAGTTGGTTCTTTGAGAGGATTTCATGTGGTTGTTATAACTTATGGATGGTAACATTCTGTATAGGTGAGTTGGATTAGTCAGGACTTAAAGGTGTAAAGTGTCAAGTTAAAGTTTTTAGGTATTTTTGTGAGTAAATTTTCATTAGGCTTCTCCATGATAGTCTTGAATCTTTTTATGATTTATGTACTATTGTAACTCAGATCACATTGTTTAACCATTTTTAAATAAAAAAATATATAACTAAAGCAGTAAAATCTGTTCTACAAAAAATTCAAATAAAAATATATGTTATATGTTTACTAATAGAGGTGATTACTCATATATAATATTAAACCTTAAATATCTATATTAGGAGAGCATGCTAAATTGTGTCACTTATTTGATATGAGAGGTCTCTATTTTATTTTATTTTATTTATTTTATTTTTTTATTTATATTTTATTTTATTTTATTTTATTTTATTTTATTTTATTATTTATTTTATTTTATTATTATTCTTATTTTATTTTATTTTATTTTATTTTATTTTATTTTATTTTATTTTATTTTATTTTATTTTATTTTATTTTATTTTATTTTATTTTATTTTATTTTTATTTTATTTTATTTTATTTTATTTTATTTATTTTATTTTATTTTATTTTATTTTATTTTATTTTATTTTATTTTATTTTATTTTATTTTATTTTATTTTTTATTTTATTTTATTTTATTTTATTTTATTTTATTTTATTTTATTTTATTTTATTTTATTTTATTTTATTTTATTTATTTTATTTTATTTTATTTTATTTTATTTTTATTTTATTTTATTTTATTTTATTTTATTTTATTTTATTTTATTTTATTTTATTTTATTTTATTTTATTTTATTTTATTTTATTTTATTTTATTTTATTTTATTTTATTTTATTTTATTTTATTTTTATTTTATTTTATTTTATTTTATTTTATTTTATTTTATTTTATTTTATTTTATTTTATTTTATTTTATTTTATTTTATTTTATTTAATTTTATTTTATTTTATTTTATTTTATTTTATTTTATTTTATTTTATTTTATTTTATTTTATTTTATTTTATTTTATTTTATTTTATTTTATTTTATTTTATTTTATTTTATTTTTTTTTATTTTATTTTATTTTATTTTATTTTATTTTATTTTATTTTATTTTGTTTTGTTTTGTTTTATTTTATTTTATTTTATTTTATTTTATTTTATTTTATTTTATTTTATTTTATTTTATTTTATTTTATTTTATTTTATTTTATTTTATTTTATTTTATTTTATTTTATTTTATTTTATTTTATTTTATTTTATTTTATTTTATTTATTTTATTTTATTTTATTTTATTTTATTTTATTTTATTTTATTTTATTTTATTTTATTTTATTTTATTTTATTTTATTTTATTTTATTTTATTTTATTTTATTTTATTTTATTTTACAACATTACAAATATACAATAAAACAAGTTTACATAAAAATCCTTAATAGTAATGCCGCCCACAGCGCTATCCACAGAGTGAATATAAAAAGTTTACAATGTGTGGCAACCAACTTCCACTAAAACTAAACAAATAAAAATTATTCTGGTAATTCTTTTAAATAAAAAATAAATAAATAAATAAAAACACACTACTACTACTATACTTTTAAACACTTAACCATAATTAAAATACAAATTAACGGTTAATCAAAGTTATTGTAATGCATTTACTGACACTTAATTGTAACTTATTATTACGACAATAGTTGGAAAATCTATCAAGATCTTCCTGTAACTCGCGGCAGTCCTGTAAAGTTTTTATTGATTTGTAGATCTTGAGGTCGTCGGCGTAAAGCAAGAACTTGGTGTGGTGAAAGCACTGGTGTATATCATTAATAAATATTAAGAATAACAGAGGTCCTAGTATAGACCCTTGAGGTACTCCTGAGGTGACAAGAACACTTTTGGATTGATAACCATTGACAACAACTTTTTGAGATCTGTTTGATATATAGGAGGAGAACCAGCGCAGTAAGTTTCCACGAATACCGTTGAATGCTATTTTATTTAAGAGGAGCTCATGATCCACTTTATCAAAGGCCTTGGCGTAGTCCGTGTAGACTGAATCAACCTGCACACCCTTGTCCATATTTTCAAATAAAAAGTTGGTAAAAATAATCATATTAGACACAGTTGATCTTCCTTTTACAAACCCATGCTGTTCCTGTATTATGGCTTTGTGGAGTATTGGATAAATTTTATTATGAACGAGACGCTCAAACAGTTTAGCCAATGTACACAAAATAGAGATTGGTCTATAATTTTCACAATCCTGCTTAGAACCACCTTTATATACAGGTGTAATATTTGCGCGTTTCCACAATGAGGGAAAACACCCCTCAGTCATACATTTATTATATATGATACAGAGGGCAGACAGATATTCTTGGCGGTTTTTGAAAAAAAGGGGAGGTAGACCGTCAGGTCCAGGACCCTTGGAAGTATCCAGTGACAGGAGCTCCTTCAGGACTTCTGATTCACTAAACTGAACATTAGACACTAGGGTGTCATCAGTGCTAAAGCCAGGTGGGGCTGCCACTGGCTGAGTGTGGGTGAAGAAGGCTCAAACACAGATTGGAAAAAGTCGGAGAAAAAAGTTACAAACAGTTTCAGGGTCATTTGTTTTTACATTTTGATACTGAATTGAGGCGGGTATATCCGATTTAGCTTTACGATTAGCAATGTACTCCAGAAATGCTTGACATTTCCATTAATATTGTCCTCAATGGAGTTCATGTATCTCTCAAAACATTGGCTACATACAATCTTAAAATCTTTTCTGTATTGGGAAAAAAACTTCATAGTCAGATTGATTTTTATATTTTTTCCATCTCACCCAAGCCTTATTTTTTTTTTTGCATATAGAGATCAGTCTTTGAGAAAACCAAATGGGAAAAGAAGAACTTCTACTACTAGCCAATGGAGTGTGTTCCTTAATTATGTTATCCAAAGTATTAATAAAGGACTCAAGGGCCATTTCCGATGGGAGATGACTCAAAAGCTTAACCCAGTCAGTATTTGCAATTGATATGTTAATTTGATCATAATTAGCTTTATAAAAATTATACTTAGTAGCAGATTTTCTCTTCATGGGTTGTGTTGTATGGCTCATAGGTAACATTGGCAACATATGGAGGGTGGTGAGAATTGGGCGTTAAAAGTGCATGTTCGCTGGCGTTGTGGAGGATTGAGGTTGCATTAGTCATGAATAAATCGAGCACTCTTTTAAGTTCATTCAAAAAACCATTGTATTGAGACGCATCTGTGGTAGACATGAGATTTTCAAGTAGCACGAGTCTGGCAGATGAACCCACGGGACTCAGAGGAACTCTGTTGACAGTGGATGAGCAGGGTGGGATCCACTCAATTTCAGGCATATTATAGTCTCCAGCTATAAGAAAACATTCAACATCAGAGTTTATTAGAAAGCTTTCAAGCAAGTCAAAGTGACTTTCATATATGTCTGTTGGAGTATGAGGTGGAATGTAAGCAGCACTGATCATGTGTTTTTTTGACCTACTTGAGCTTGGTATTTCTATAATAATATGTTCTATTCTACTGGATTGAGTTGGGTGAGTTTCAGAAGAAAAAAATAAAGTGGGTTGTAGTCCCCGAAGTATTCCCACCAACACCCCCCCACCGTCATCCTTATTTGTAGCTGTACGGTTTCTATCAGTTCTGAACACTAAGTAGCGGTTATACAATACCTCATTGCTGTCAATTTCCGGTGTCAACCATGTTTCAGTAAGAATTATAATGTCATAATTATTTGATAAGACATTCATGTAAAGTGTATGCAATTTAGTACGTAAACCTCCACAGTTTTGATAATATATAGAAAGGTTTTTATATGTAGTCCGTGTAGACTGAATCAACCTGCACACCCTTGTCCATATTTTCAAATAAAAAGTTGGTAAAAATAATCATATTAGACACAGTTGATCTTCCTTTTACAAACCCATGCTGTTCCTGTATTATGGCTTTGTGGAGTATTGGATAAATTTTATTATGAACGAGACGCTCAAACAGTTTAGCCAATGTACACAAAATAGAGATTGGTCTATAATTTTCACAATCCTGCTTAGAACCACCTTTATATACAGGTGTAATATTTGCGCGTTTCCACAATGAGGGGAAAACACCCTCAGTCATACATTTATTATATATGATACAGAGGGGCAGACAGATATTCTTGGCGGTTTTTTTGAAAAAAAGGGGAGGTAGACCGTCAGGTCCAGGACCCTTGGAAGTATCCAGTGACAGGAGCTCCTTCAGGACTTCTGATTCACTAAACTGAACATTAGACACTAGGGTGTCATCAGTGCTAAAGCCAGGTGGGGGCTGCCACTGGCTGAGTGTGGGTGAAGAAGGCTCAAACACAGATTGGAAAAAGTCGGAGAAAAAGTTACAAACAGTTTCAGGGTCATTTGTTTTTACATTTTGATACTGCATTGAGGCGGGTATATCCGATTTAGCTTTACGATTAGCAATGTACCTCCAGAAATGCTTGACATTTCCATTAATATTGTCCTCAATGGAGTTCATGTATCTCTCAAAACATTGGCTACATACAATCTTAAAATCTTTTCTGTATTGGGAAAAAACTTCATAGTCAGATTGATTTTTATATTTTTTCCATCTCACCCAAGCCTTATTTTTTTTTTTGCATATAGAGATCAGTCTTTGAGAAAACCAAATGGGAAAAGAAGAACTTCTACTACTAGCCAATGGAGTGTGTTCCTTAATTATGTTATCCAAAGTATTAATAAAGGACTCAAGGGCCATTTCCGATGGGAGATGACTCAAAAGCTTAACCCAGTCAGTATTTGCAATTGATATGTTAATTTGATCATAATTAGCTTTATAAAAATTATACTTAGTAGCAGATTTTCTCTTCATGGGTTGTGTTGTATGGCTCATAGGTAACATTGGCAACATATGGAGGGTGGTGAGAATTGGGCGTTAAAAGTGCATGTTCGCTGGCGTTGTGGAGGATTGAGGTTGCATTAGTCATGAATAAATCGAGCACTCTTTTAAGTTCATTCAAAAAACCATTGTATTGAGACGCATCTGTGGTAGACATGAGATTTTCAAGTAGCACGAGTCTGGCAGATGAACCCACGGGACTCAGAGGAACTCTGTTGACAGTGGATGAGCAGGGTGGGATCCACTCAATTTCAGGCATATTATAGTCTCCAGCTATAAGAAAACATTCAACATCAGAGTTTATTAGAAAGCTTTCAAGCAAGTCAAAGTGACTTTCATATATGTCTGTTGGAGTATGAGGTGGAATGTAAGCAGCACTGATCATGTGTTTTTTGACCTACTTGAGCTTGGTATTTCTATAATAATATGTTCTATTCTACTGGATTGAGTTGGGTGAGTTTCAGAAGAAAAAAATAAAGTGGGTTGTAGTCCCCGAAGTATTCCCACCAACACCCCCCCACCGTCATCCTTATTTGTAGCTGTACGGTTTCTATCAGTTCTGAACACTAAGTAGCGGTTATACAATACCTCATTGCTGTCAATTTCCGGTGTCAACCATGTTTCAGTAAGAATTATAATGTCATAATTATTTGATAAGACATTCATGTAAAGTGTATGCAATTTAGTACGTAAACCTCCACAGTTTTGATAATATATAGAAAGGTTTTTATCCATAATCAAATATAATTACTATATTTACATATTTATCATAAAGTACTATGTTGTTAGTATGCTGTGTCTTTAAATAAGTAAATGAGAAATGCAAGAGTGACATAAGAATTAACAGCAAGCAGAATACATTGAACAATACATTGTTATGTGTGCAGTATGTAATGTAAGGGAAAAATAACAAAGTAAAAGATATTAAATGTTTTGCAATAATATTAATATAGTCAGCAAATACATGTTTACCACTCAACAGATATAATCCGCACATTAAACTTAATTTTAAACACAGAGATGACAAAATACACAGTTTTTTAGAGTACATATAAAACAATTTGCAAAGTGTTATACAGAAAGAATAAAAACAATACATGAATTCAAGTGTGACAAAATTGACATTGTAGGCTAATAAATCTTTAGGTAGAGAGGGTTTTTTAGATACAATTTTGCTGAGGTCATCCTCACTTCGGATGACAATGACTGGGCTGTCGTCTCTCTCTCTAACAAGTATTGTTGAGTTTTTAACCCACACATATTTATATTGTTGTTCTCTTGCAACTTCGCGACATTTACAAAATAACTGCTTTCTTTTCAGTGTCAAGTGTTCATTTGCATAGAATATAGTTGGGGTTCCAGGAACACCAATTTGATCAGTCTTCAAAAACTTAACCTTACGGAAAGCACTAAGAAAGTTGTCTCTTTGGATGCGCGTTAGAAACTTGATAATAATGTTTTTATGTTTATCACTTCCTTGATGGCCATGTGGTACACGATGAACTGATATGGTGTCCCTGGCAGACAGCTGGAACTTGATTGTAGAACAAATTGCATCGATGATCCCCAGTAGGTCTTCATTGCGACGTTCAGGTATGTTACAGATTTCAATATTGCACTGTCTTGCCTGTTGTTCCAGTGCATCAATCTTCATTTCCATCTGGGATGTAGCTGTCATTGTTTGTGTGTTAGCTTCTTTTGAAATCTCATCGACCCGACTAGCAAGTCCCCGGTGCTCTTCAGTTTGAAATTGTACTGCAGTTTTCAGAGAATTTAATTCTGAGTCCAAGGTATAATAAAAGGTACTCTGTGAGTGGACGTCTTTCGGCTGAGAGAGAGAGAGACATTAAGAAAAAAATATCTAATTTGACTTGTTGTCATCTACCCTATTGTGATAATGGTTGATTAACATTCTGTTGCGATGTTAGGTGGGCGGAGCGACACCCGACGGTCATAAGTCCGCATTCAAAGTCCGTAGACGG
>JAEMBS010000351.1:0-27164 GCA_018467065.1 Ephestia elutella
AAAGAGAGGCTCGAAATCGTGGCGCGTCCCTTTCTGACGAGGGTGACCATGTTAAACAAAATTCTGAGGACCAGTGAACCACATGTCACATGACATGAGTCAGTGTGAAGACAATTGAGCCTACTTTCGTGAGTTGTGTGTGAGTCAAAATTACGCTCGTTTGCGCACTTACGCCCCTACAATTACGCTACTAGAAAAATATGTAGCTATTCCATAGGTACTACAGGTAGCTATTCAATATACTTAATATAGTACTATTTATAAACTAAGTAAAATAATACTCAAGTAAAAGAAACGTATTTGTTTAATTACTTAAACGTATTTACTTATTGGGGACGCCAGCAGCGCAAGCACCAGACGGGTGATCAGTTCTCTCATGCCGGGACAATTTCACCCAATTCCCCGAGACCCGTATAGGGTTTTGAGTCACCTGGTAACTCACGTTGGTGGCGACCCACTGAATCTACCTGTTACTTTGCAGGATTTTAATAACTGCCCTATTGTTATGTCGCTCAGATCATCCTCAGATCAGGCATCCTCAGGGTATCTGAGCCCAATACTTCTCTCCTTGCAGCAGCGTATGCAGGACATTCTGCTACTAGGTGAAAGCTACCGGGCGGATTATTAAACTATAGTTTAAACTATAGTTTAATAATCCGCCCGGTAATCCTCAGGTTGGAAATGTAAGCTACATATTACGAGATATTAGTTAATTTTCCACGAATTATCCCAATCCATTTTTTTCTTAATTCTATATGTGCAGAGCAACTACGCTCTGCTGCCAGAAAATGTGGCAGAGAGAATCCGGACAAACGAAGCGGCGGGAAGAATTCTGTACCGGAACTTCACCGGGAAAAAACCACCGGTAAAATTAAGTACCGGGAAAAAATCTCCACGCGGCACCACGTTTGCCCGACTAAAACCTAACTAACTTAACGCAGTCTGCTACCACCGTAGCTTATGAAGGAGCTGCATGGGCCCTATATGATAAATCCCTAACCTATAAATTAAATTTACAATTGAACACTTACCAAATTAAATCTTCTTTCTCTTCGGATCCAAACTTGAGTAGTCTTCGGGAAGGGGGAATTCCTAATCAACCCTACCTAACCCTTGAGATCTCAATTTCAGGACAACTAAATAGAATTTCTTCCCGTAGTTTCACTCGGGAACAGTCAGATGTGGAACAGCCAGCCACGTTTCACCTCTCACAAAGAAAAAGTCACAATAACAGAGTTTTTCACAAACACAAATTCAATAGTTATTTAACAAACAGGAGATTCACAATTATCACTCAAACTAAACAACAAGCAAAAGACGCGAGACCGCTCCGCGTATTAAAATCAAACCGATATCGCCCTGGACAATGCAATGGCGACGCCATTCACGCTAGCAGTGTGAAAACCCCGAACGCCCTCTGGCGGCAGCAATGCGAAACGCCTGCGCTTAGTTTTACCCAATATATTACAAACATCCCCCCGTCCCGGTCTGAGAAGCAGACCGCTAGCTTACTCTACGGGAAGGCGGGCGAGAGAGGTCACACCTCTCCTTAAAATCGAACCGTCGACTCAACACCTCAGCCACACCGCGGAGTGCCATCTCCGCCAAGAATCAAACGTAATATGCGAGCTCGTCGCCAAAGCAATGAGGGCAAATTTTGCCTCTTTTAACAATACTAAATCACCCTCCCTGGGAGGCTCAGTCCTGTCTGTCCACTTCACTCTTTGCTGCAGCAAATGCAAATATTCAAGCGACCAGCGACGCCAAAAGTCCCGGCTCATTTGCTGCAACATTTGAAAACGCGACAACCGATATACGCGTTCATCCTTCCACGGGTATTCGGGCAGGGCATTCAACGGCCCTCCCACCAAAAAATGACCAGGGGTGAGAGCTTCCAAGTCATTTGGATCTGGAGATAGCGGACAGAGTGAGGACGAGAGTTGAGTGACCGCCTCAACTTTACAAAACACTGTGGCCAGCTCTTCAAAAGTTAGAGCCGTTTCTCCGATAATGCGGCGGAGGTGGGTCTTTGCGGATTTCACAGCCGCTTCAAAAAATCCCTCCTCCCCAAATGGGGGCAACTTGGGGGACTAAACTTCCAGGTTATTCCCCTTTGGGCAGCAATTTGACTTAAACTAGTACAATTTTTATCAATAAACACAGAAACATCCTTAAGATAATTTACAGTTCCCTTATAGTTTGTGCCATTATCAGACCTAATAAGGGAAGGTAGACCTCGACGCGAAACAAAGCGATCCAACGCGGCGACGAAGGCCTCCGTAGTCAGAGCTGATACCACCTCCAAATGGACAGCCTTGGTGGCCAAACAAACAAATACACACAAATAGCCCTTCACAATATGGGCATTACGAAAGGGAGAAGCCTTGATCGAAAAGGGACCGGCAAAATCGGTTCCAACGCCGTCAAACGGTCTCGAAGGTCGGATTCGATCAGCGGGCAAATCACCCATCTGTGGTTGCATCGTGGATGCCTTCAACCTATAACATGCAATACATCGAAACAGAACACTACGGATTGCTCTTCGGGCAGACAAAATCCAAAACTCGCGTTGCAAAATAGCCAACAAAGCATTGCACCCAGCATGGGCGTTACGAATGTGTCGATCAGACACCAAAAGCTGCACCAAGGGTCCGCCCTTGGGCAACAACAGAGGATGGCGAGTCTCATATGGAAGATCCGCCTTCCGGAGCCTGCCTCCAACCCGAAGAAGCCCATCCGAGTCGATGTACGGGTTCAAACGAGCGACCGCGCCCTTCAACTTAGCGCGTCCGTCGCGCAAGATACGAAGCTCTGACTCAAACCGTCCGGTCTGCACGACACGGACCCAATGCAACAATGCGCTCCGGCGCTCTTCTGCACCTGCAATCGGCTCCAACCGCTTTGCCTGTGGGTTTCTACAATTATGTATGAAACGCTTAATCCAACTGGTAACACCCAGAAGCTTATCCAAGCTGCTATACCGAGCAAGTAGCCAATCCGGCTCCGACGTCGTCTCAGCGACTACAGCATGTACACGGAGCCCAGTCAAACTCAAAGAAGTAACATCTGTCTGACAGACAGGCCAAGAAGTTTCTGATCCCATCAGCCACTCTGGACCCCACCAGAGCGGGTGTGACACCAATTCTGGTGCCGTACAACCTCGGGAAGCACAGTCCGCTGGGTTAAGCTCTCCCGGCACATGTCTCCATGTTATATCAATTCCGATATTCTGGATTTGGGAAACCCGATTTCCCACAAAAACCTCCAAGGTATGTGGGGCCGCGCGCAACCATGCAAGCGCGACCTGGCTATCCGACCAGGCGAAGATGTCCCGTATCTCGACCGTGGCCGCCAGCTCACTGGCAACGTGATGCAACAATTTAGAGAAGGTGAGCTCCACTCAACTCAAGCTTGGGAATAGTCAGCCTAGTCCTGATGGGGGCGACCTTGCTCTTCCCTAACAAAAGCGAGACATTGACCCGGCCATCGGCGTCAACTGTCCGCATATAGACTGACGCGGCGTAGCCTCGCTCCGACGCGTCACAAAAGCCATGCAGGCTGGCTCGATATTTCCCGGGGGCAATATTCGACGAGGCAAGGCAATCCGATTGACTTCCTTAATCGATGAAAACAACTCGAGCCAATCATCCAATGGAGAGCCAAACAGCGGCTCGTCCCACGAGACGCCCAAAGTCCAAAGTCTCTGAAGAAGACACTTGCAGAGAATATCACTGGACTGATCCAACCGCTTGGATCAAACATACGGGCTATTACGGACAACACCGTTCTCTTAGTCCAGACCTTTGGTATTTCCAAGTCCACTTGGAATGTAAAATATCGGTTAGCGGCTGGTACTGCATGCCCAGCACCGCTATCCTGTTGGGATCATCCACATCCTCAAACAGGTGAGGGTTCTGTTGGTGATCCTCCGGGATCCCTTCTAGAACTTTAGGCTCATTAGACAACCACTTACGTAGCTCGTAGCCACCTGTCTTCAATATTTCAATCAATTCATCCCGCAGTAGGAGGGCCTCCTCAATACTTTGGGCTCCGGTGCACACGTCATCAACATACAAGTCACGTGACAGCACGGAAGCCCCACGGGGAAAGCGGATCCGTTCCCGCTCTGCCAATTCAAGCAATGATCTGATGGCGATATAGGGACTAGATTTCAAACCATACGTGTTTGTGTTGAGTTCATACACCGTCACAGGATCCTCAGGGCGCTCACGCCAGAGTATCAACTGGAATCGCCTGTCCTCAGGATGTATGACTGTCTGGCGGAACATCATCCGGATGTCCGCGCCAAAAACCACTTGATGTCTTCTAAAGTTCAAGATGATGTCAATTATGTCCCTATGCAATTTGGGACCCGAATGCAAACACAGATTCAACGACACCCCGATCGAAGTGGGTGCGGACCCATCGAAGACGGTCCTCAATTTGCCTGTTGAGGCCTTCACCACCGCGTGGTGGGGCAAAAAATAAAGCTCAGTTGAGCTCCAATCAACTCGAGCCGGAGACATGTGACCCAAATCCTCGTACTCGCGCATAAATTCAATATATTTATCGCGAAGTACGTGGTCACGCTGCATACGTCGCTCCATGGACAGCAGTCGTTTCTCCGCAAGCGCCCTACTTTGCCCTAGGCTAGGACGAGAGGCAACAAAGGGTAACCTAGTTACAAACCGACCGGAGGGCAACCTCTCCGTGGTCGATCGAAAAAGGGCTTCGCACTCAGCGTGTTCCGGATCCATCCTGGAACTCATAGGTGGCTCCTCCACCTCCCAAAACCTTTGCATGGTCTTGGCCAAGGACGCAGATGCGACGACCGGTGGCTCCTCCACGGTGCCATTATCAAACACAGGGCCCATCAGGGCAAAACCAAAAATCGTAGACACTGCCATCAGTGAAGACGAACCCAGAGCCTTCTGTGTACCCAACAAAATCCAACCCAATACGTCCGAGCCCAGGAGCAAGTCCACTGGGCCGGGATGAAAGACAAAGGGGTCGGCCAAATCCAGACCCGAAACCAAAGACAACACACCCGGCGGTATGTCTGTCGAGGGGTGCCAACCCGCAATGGTATCCATTACCATAGCCGAAGTCGTGATCCTCATTGTGGAGGACTTCAGCGAAGAAAAGGTGACAAGTGTCTGGCCCGTCAGACACTTCACTTGTATGCCACCAACTCCAAGAAGTGGCACAGGCGAGTCTTCCACGACTAAACCTAACTGGCGTGCCACTCGAGTGGTAACCAAACTGCTTTGAGCCCCTGAGTCCAACAGAGCTCTCAAATTAATGGCTTCCCCCACGACCCCATACGCGGACCACCGCGGTAGGGAGCAGAACCGTCCGCGGCTCTGTCCCAGCAAGGGAGCAAGCTAGTTACGGGCTCCCCACTCTCTCCAAACCAGGGGCGCGCCACTGACCCGGATAATATGGCGGGCGAGTGCACATCCCCATCTGAGGGGGCATAACCCGCGGCCCGGCCATACATATGGTACGGCGGGTGGTACTCCAGCCGTGGGTACTCGTGCAGCGGCGGAGAAAACCGCTGCGGCTGCATGTGTTGGGTATTGGTAACCCGCGTGGAGGGGGTGTCCCCACTCTCACGTCCGATCTAGGGCCCCCGCCCATGGGGGCCCTATCCGGGGCCTGGCCAGCTACATACTGGCCATGACCTTGGGGCGCGTGGTCCCGGTCCGCCAAGACCCGCGCAGGTACGCGACCCCCTCCCGAGGGGGGTGCGACGAGCGAAGCCGCGTCCTCCGTCCGATGGTGGAGGGCTTCGCGCAGGAGCGCCCCCGCCCATAGGGGACCCCTGCCTCAACAACCGGGGGCCATCCCCGTTCCGGTTCATGCAGAGCATCACGTGGTGCAGCCCACGGCATGCACTGCATGGTATGGCACTGGGACAGTCACGTGCATAGTGACCGCCCAAACAATAAAAGCAAAGTTCATGCCGCTTTGCCATGCGGCGCCTATCTTGTACTGGCAGTCTCTGCCAGTCCCTGCATTGCAGCAGGCTGTGGCCCATCCGGCCACATTGCAGGCAGTCCGCGTCCCTCGCGACTGCTGCCGTGTGTGCAACCCGCACACCAGCTCCACGCGGTGGCGGTTGCCGTCCCTGTTGGGGCTTCCCTCGCCATGAGGGTTCCAAGGGCCTACGTTCAGGCGCTCTGGATGGCGCTGAGTCCGTCATGGTATTCTCAGCAGCCCGTGCCTCAAACTCCAAAAACTTCACCAAGTCAGTGAATGTTGGTAGGGTGGTGCTATCCCGTTCCGCATTCTCGCGCTCAAACCGCGAGCGGATGTCATTGGGCAATTTGCCCAATACAATGTGCACCAACAAAAAAGACCATTGGTCCACCGGCAGCCCCAGTGTGCGGAGCGCGTTACAGGCCACTGTAACGGGCGTGAGCAACTGCAGGCGCAACTGTGCCCTGTTGGCCACCTTGGGCAGGGCCATCAACTGTGCGGCGTGCGCATCCGCTAACAAACGTAAGTTTTGGTAGCGGGAGTTCAATAACTCCCAAGCCGTATCGTACTGGTCGTCCTCCACCCGGAGGTGCTGGATGAGCGACCGCGCTTCATCCTCAAGAGTGGAGAGGAGGTAGGCCATCTTCTGGGCCTTCGACAAATCCTGTCGTGCTACGACCAGGGACTCAAACATATTTTTATATGCTACCCACTCCTCCATCCTACCCCCAAAGTGGGACAGCTGAAGGGTGGGGAGCCGACCAGTAACCGCTGGTCCTTCCTGTCTAACAGGTGTGCGAGGGGCTGGTCCGCCAGCCTGTCTCGCCCTTATTGCGGTCACCGCCTCCGCGATATCATCGTGCAGACTCAGGATCTGGTCCATGTCCGCCATGTGACCTGCGTAGACCTCCGGGGTAAGATCGGCTTCGGTAAGCGCCGCCATGGCCGCTTCCGCGCTAATCAATCGTGAGTGGAGGTGATCCGCTCTTAGCAGTATGGCGCCCTCCCTGTCCTTCCGGGACAGGAGTCCTCCGGCCGTCACAAACCATCTCAATTCGTTGGCGAGTGTCGCCCTAGCATTGGAGGCCTTCGCCATCGCGTCAAGTCACAAACAAAAAATAACAAAAGGTAAATAAAAAACAACAAAATCAAACAACTACACGAAGAACCGCGGTAGGTATGAGAATGGCACAAACCCGGAACGCACGGTACAAACCGCAAACAAATACAAAAAAGGTTACAAATATTCTTATACAAACAAACTAAGAAAAATCTAATAATTTTTACAAACAATTAATTATTTTTTACAAACGAACAAATAGAGGGTAGATAAACTACGCTCTGCTACCAGAAAATGTGCAGAGCAACTACGCTCTGCTGCCAGAAAATGTGGCAGAGAGAATCCGGACAAACGAAGCGGCGGGAAGAATTCTGTACCGGAACTTCACCGGGAAAAAACCACCGGTAAAAATAAGTACCGGGAAAAAATCTCCACGCGGCACCACGTTTGCCCGACTAAAACCTAACTAACTTAACGCAGTCTGCTACCACCGTAGCTTATGAAGGAGCTACAGGGCCCTATATGATAACCTAACCTATAAATTAACTACAATTGAACACTTACCAAGCTAAATCTTCTTTCTCTTCGGATCCAAACTTGAGTGTCTTCGGGAAGGGGGAATTCCTAATCACCCTACCTAACCCTTGAGATCTCAATTCCCCAGGACAACTAAATAGATTTCTTCCCGTAGTTTCACTCGGGAACAGCCAGATGTGAACAGCCAGCCACGTTTCACCTCTCACAAGAAAAAGTCACAATAACAGAGTTTTTCACAAACACAAATTCAATAGTTATTTAACAAACAGGAAATTCACAATTATCACTCAAACTAAACAACAAGCAAAAGACGCGAGACCGCTCCGCGTATTAAAATCAAACCGATATCGCCCTGGACAATGCAATGGCGGACCACACGATGCCATTCACGCTAGCAGTGTGAAAACCCCGAACGCCCTCTGGCGGCAGCAATGCGAAACGCCTGCGTTTAGTTTTACCCAATATATTACAAACAGGAGCTTCTCATTTATCAGTCAGCACTTGAATTTCTTTTTACGTCTTTCATCGCCAAACTTCAAATACTCGAAGAGAAGTATCATAAGTCAAATGACCCAATTAAAGGACTCGTTTTATTACCTTCGGACTTACATTCCATGATATGATAAATTATTCTTAATCACAATTATGATTTGTCCATTTTTATACATTTTGATTTTAAGTCTGTACCTTCTTCCTTCAGAATTTCCTTCCTTTAGAATTTCAAAAAATAAGCTACTCTATCGATAGAGTCGCAAATTTTTCAAGATATATTTGGCAGTATATAGAAGAAAAAATACTAATCAGGGCACTACAATAATTCTAAAAATCCTCCACTGTCGTGCCAGGAAGAATTAATTAGTTTCTTACTCTCTCTACAAGCTTTTTTTATATGTAAAAATCCCTTAATCTAAAACCCTAAACTGGTCACCTCGATCGACACTGATCGAAAAATAGATTGGAGTAGCGATCTGCGATCGGAAATAGATTGATTGAGCACCGCTACGACACTTGCACTTGCGATAGGTACCTACCTTCCGCGACCCTCGCTACTAATAATAAAGTTCTTGTTTTGAAGACTCCCACCCTCAGAACGCTGCTCGCCATTCTGTAGGGTATCTTCAAAACAATCTATTACATTATAATATTTTGTCGTTATCAATATTTACTAGTAGTTCGCCGCGAACTTAGACCTCGCGATTATTATTTAAAAAATATGAGAACGTAAATTTGCTGAACCAATTTGAATTTTCAGTAAAACACAGTCAAAGTCTCAGTAACAAAAATGTAACGCGCAACGCATTACATTATTCAGTTATTGCGCGGTTGAGGAGAAGGGATTTTCCAACCTTCTTTCTTTATCTATTCTGAGCTGCAACAACTTCATTTTTTTTTTCACGCAGATGTAATCAAAGCCTGGATCAAATATAATATCTGTAAACCGTTTTGATCTCGTATGTACATCCTCCGGCTGCCAACTCTTTTACGCCAATGTCCACGACTACTTTATCCAAAGTAAGTGATTTATGATCGAGTATACATCCCCGAAGTTCATCTAAGGAGAATATAACCGTTTTTTGAAAACATTACAGTAATTTTTCGTCACGTTTCAGGTTTCAGCTCAATATCACAGAAACTGTTTCAACAATTTTGATATCCTAATCCTAACTAATATGTATTATAAATGTGAAAGTGAGTTTGTTTCCTGTTTGTTCGTTTATTTGTTTGTTTGTATTACCTCTTCTACGCTTTATCTACTGGAACCAATCTTCCTGAAATTTCCGCATACACATATGTATGTTAGTTGTAAAGTACCTACGGAGAAAGACATAGGAGTACCTTTCATCCCAGGAAAAGTGTGCATGGTTCCCGTGGAAAATTTACGCTGGCAAAAAAAACCGCAGGCGAAAGCTATTTCAATATAAATGAGAAATATAGCAATACTCATCCTCTATAAAATTGTTAAGTTTCATCCAGATCTCATTACCGGTTACAAAATTATAGAGAAATATTTTATTTTTCACTAAAATACCTACCTACGTATATGGGCTAAAGGTCGAATCTACAACTACTTATTATTATAAATGCGGAAAGTGACTTTGTTTGGTTGTTACCTTCTTCACGCTTTCTTATCTACTGGAACCAATCTTTCTATAGTGGATCGTATTTTAGGTCCAGCGGTCTCAGGTTTTCTGTGTGGCCCACCGTACCTTCTCATCCCGGGAAAAAATACTGTTCCCGTGGGAAATTCACACGCGGGCGAAGCTCAGCGGGGCGAATAAATACTTGCTACACGCTACATTCCACGTACACGCATTCCACGAAATTAATTTAACGTTTTGATAAGTTATCGTGGAACATAAATACATGTACAAAAATGTCACTAGATGTCGCTGATACGAAAATGAACGATTCATGTTTTAACTTCAATATCTGTATAATAAAAATGTGCAAAGAACTTATAAAATTCTAGGAATATTTGCTACACGCATTCCTAATATCAACGAAATTAATTCAACGTTTTGATAATTATCACGGAAACATGTAACAAAAATGTCACTAGATGTCGCTGATACGAAAATGAACGATTCGTGTTTTAACTCAATATCTCTAAAACTGGTGAAACAATTTTGATATACAATATAACGCATGAGAAAAAATAGTGATACTATCTCTTGTGATTTGGTGAAATTTCATCCTAAATCTGAATAACGGTTTAAAAGTTAGTAGAGCAATATTTTTTTTCATAAAAATGCGTATTTCTCTAAAACGGCTGAACCGATTTTGTTGCAGCAACGAACTTAAAAAATTCTTATGTGATAGTTGCTACGCGTATTCTTAATATCATCGAAATTAATTCAACGGTTCGAGAGTTATCGCGGAACAAACATACATACATACATACAAACAATGTATTTTCGCCCCAACTTGAATTATAGCTCCTACTCGCTTCCGGCTCGCTCGGTCAATAATTTGTAATATGAGGAGTGTACCTTAAGCAAATCATGTACAAGTCTACAACCGCTGCTTTTTAGATCTGTTTTCGACTTTTCTAACTAATTCAGTTCCTGCTAAGTAAAATGTAGATGGCGCTATCCAAAGTTAGAACACGCTATGGTTTCGTTTGCAACGTAAACGCTGACATTTTTATTAATATTTCAAAAACTACTGAACCGATTTAGATGCCCAACGAACTTGAAAATTCTATTGATATTTCCTACATGCCTACCAAATTTCATCAAAATCGGACCATCGGTTGGGCAGTTATCGCGGTACAAACATACATACATACATACATACATACATACATACATACATACAAACAATGTGTTTTGCCCCCAACTCGATTTAGAGACCTTCGCTCGCTTCGCTCGCTCGGTCAATTACTAGAATAACTGGAACAACCATGAGGATACCTTTTATTTACAGTCTTAAACACAAGTTGGTACCTAATAAGAGTACTTAAATACTTAAAATTACTTCTCATTTCATACCCTACCAGTTTATATAAACGCAAAGGCCTAACCCCGTGTGAAGACGAAGCCTTAATTACACTTAAAAGCTGTTGTCAGAGTATACTTTTTCAATTAGAGTATTAAAGTGTTCCGACCCCGTCATTATATTAGAGTGTTGTTTCCACCCCGAGGCGGGCGCCCTATCCGCGGCGGGCGGCCGGCTGCCGGCTCATTCCGTCGCGGGCCGTCCTCGCGAGCACACGTGTCTTTAGTACAGCTCCGAGCTACAAACTTTACTCGAGATACTCGACTCCGCTAGACATCACGCTTTTCCAGGCAGCAATTAAAAACCAAATTAATTCTTTTATTACTCGCGAGACTAATCGGACATTGCGGTGACCGTAGACTTTGTCTCAGAAATTTTACCGGTTTTCTTTAGCGGAAGTGATTTACTGATAAATCGCACTTAGTGACAATTTGGAGTGGACGAGATTTAAGTTCGTGACTGTGCTTGTTTTTGTGATATAAACTGATGTTTTTGGAGTTTTAAACTGTTTTTGGTCTATCTCAAGGAAATATTCTAAGGTAAGTTGAATGTAAGAAATAATTTTTGAAAAGTAGAGACGAACTCTACAATGCATAGATTCTTGTGTTTACCATTATTTTGCATTTTTGAATCTGATATTAAAAATTTAATTTATTTACTTGTCATCATTAGGCACCTTTTTTGGTACCTACATTAACCGATTTCAAAACTAAATCTTGTATCTAAATTTTCTTAGTGGTTTGAGTTTTCTTTCATTTTAAAACACAGTACGTTACAATTTAAATATTTTGTTTTGTATTTTGATAAAATATAATGTGTAAATCTGCTACCATATTATAAAATGCGAAAGTTTGGATGAGTTTGTGAGTTTGTGAGTTTGAATTTGTGAGTTTGTGAGCTTCTGTGAGTTTGTGAGGATGTTTGTTACTCAATCACGCAAAATCTACTGGACGGATTTCGATGAAATTTGGTACAGAGGTAGATAATGACCTGGAATAGCACATAGGCTACTTTTTATCCCGGGAAAAAGCACTGTTCCCGTGGGAAATTCACGCGGGCGAAGCCGCGGGCAAAAGCTAGTAATTTATATAATGTTTGCATTCTAACTACTATTATAAATGCGAAAGTGTGTTTGTTTGTTTATTTATTTGTTTGCTACATCTTCACGCTTTATATACTGAACCAATCTTTCCTGAAATTTCGCATACAACACATAGTTAGAAAGTACTGAGAAGGACTGATATGATACCTTTCATCCTGGGAAAAAGCACTTTGTTCCCGTGGGAAATTCACGCAAGGGCAAGCTGCGGGCAAAAGCTTGTAATTTATAAAAAAGCATACTAACAAAAATGTTTTTATTTTGCTTCTAACAAGAAATCAATTAATATGATAATACCTATATAATGCCTATACATTTAATAACTTAACGGAAATTAAAGATCTCATAAATCATTATTAATTATTTCTAATGTCCACCAAACCGCTTTCATAATCTTTTTAAACTCATCAACAACACTTCGAAAACAGGAAGTTTCACAAGTTTCAAACGAGAGTACGTGCAATCAATTAATGTCGGTTATGGTAATTAAATTACATGGTTACGTGCAACCGCGCGTATCGTAACTTTGCGTAGACCGTAGACGGTGCGTAGCAGCGCGTGTAGGGATGCGAGTGTGTAGCGGAAAAGTTATAAACATTACTATCTATTGAAATTAATCAACATTGTTTCACTATTCACGTAAAACAAATGATATAATGATTACATTTGAGAAGGTAGACATTAAAAAATGATTTTGTACCGATACCTTAATGTTTTTTTTTTTTATTATTAAAAAGATATCAAGTTAGTACAGTACTGAACATCAATCTACTCAATTGTAAATTTGCCACTTTTAAACACAAAGACAATTTTGCTTTCATAGATTTTCTAAAGTTTGACATTTATTTAGACTGGTTTTTCAAGTAAACAAGTTAATTGGGACTACCCACTACTACACATATTAATTTAGCTCGAACGATTTGTAAAAACCATACATCAAAAAACACTCAAATTAAAGTAATAAAAAAATCTTAAAACGTTTGTATATTCAAGTAACAATAAATCAATAGACTATGCAATATGTATAATTGATTAGCAACACATCATAATTATAATGTTTATGCAATCATGTACCAATCACATGCACCTAAGAAAACTTGTTTTTTATAGCTTATGTTCCTATATATGCTAAAACCGCTTACAAAATTAATTTAAGTTATACATGTTCGTTAGACTCTTAGTTGATTTAATTAATCGACTAGTCAGCAGGAAATTGAAACACTTGTCAATTTCTTATCAGCATAAAAATCTTGAAATAAGCTAAGGTAAGCCAATCTAAGATTTTTTATGGTCTTGATCAGTAAGAATGTTGATGATAAACATTAGGCAGATTTATTGATAAATTGATATATGAATATCGAAAACAGAAGACGTAGATAAGAAATAAGTGAATGGCGCGTTTTTGGGAGCGAATCCAGGATCACCGATTGGATGTGTGATGATGATACCGAAATATTCACCCATTACATCAATGTAGAGTACGTATAAAATTTTCTTCTTGTTTTCTACTAGCTACGCTTTGCCGCAGCTACCCGCGTGAGATTTCCCACGGGAACAGTACTTTTTCCCGGGATAAAAAAGTAACTATGTGCTATTGAGTCATTATCTACGTCTGTACCAAATTTCATCGAAATCCGTCCAGTAGATTTTGCGTGATTGAGTAACAAACATCTCACAAACTCACAAATTCACAAACTCTGACTCACAAACTCACATCAAGCTTTCACATTTATAATATTTATTAGTATGGATTTACGCTTTTAGTTCATACATAGATAAAGTTTTCATGTTTCATTTAAAACAATTCATAATAATAACAAACTGAACACACAAACATGTCTAATGGATTTAAATCATATTTTCAGTACATTTTTCTATCGCATTATGCACAGTCAAATACACGTGCAAGGGTGTAAGTGCCTATAAATTGCAGTATCACTTACCGTGCAGATGGACTCGGCCTAACCCTTCACTGGTAATACTGGTATACCGCGACCAGCGGATTAGTCAGGTGTCGTATGCGCCCCACGACCTCGCATACTGATGCGCAGCCGCCGCGCCCGTGTCGCCTGTTGCTTTTTAATTATCGTGTCTTAATTCAAAGTTGGGTCGGAGTCTCCGTGGGACACGCATGTTCAATAAACGGGTTAGAAAACATGACACATCATACTAAGTAACGTATCTAAAAGTACAATTTTCATTCTCTAATGCAACAGAAAGCAGCAGAGTTAGTAAAATCAGAGTCTTATTTTACAAAGCAACTTTTAAAACCAAAAATCTTATCTCTCTTTAATATTCTAAAACGGCCTACCCGTTTTAGATATTAAAGTACACATTTGGACTCCCGGAAAAATCGTGCTTGCTATATTTTTACTGCATTTACTTTTAGATGCAATGAAATAAAATTTAAGAAAACTTTGCATGTAAATGTGTTCACTTCTCTAAAATATGAGGCTTTAATAAGAAATTGAAGGAGGCACATTTTTCTTATCTTATCGCCAAATGAATGTGGCAATTTTATCTTGCATAAACATAAGTAATGCTACTGTATCAATTTATCAATCATTAATTTTTGTTTTTTTATTGTTACTTATCTTTCGATGATTCACCTTTTTAATATCACCAAAGATAGTTTGGATTTAATCAATTACCAGTAAAGTAATCATTATCGTTTTTAGATTAATAGTATTATTGAATATTTTAAAAGAATTAACATTAGTATTTTTTGAAGATAATTATTACCTTATCAAGCAAATAAAGAAAGAGTTTGAGTATCTTTTAAAAAACCATCATCAATGAAAAAATACACCTTAACTGTAACTGAAGTTTTGTGTGAGTAGTTAACATCAACACTCAGGAGACTGTTATATCACTTGATGAAGCTGCTCTGTGTTAGACCAGCTAAATTGATGATTAGGAGTTTTATCAGGCATCTGAGCTTCTCATTAGGAGCATGGTAATGGCAATCCATGAAGCGCAAGCCCTATTATGCTATTTGCAAGTAACTTTCGAATAAGATGGATTAAAACATCATTACATTTTTGGTTAACATTTTAAGTTTAGATATTTAAAGGCTCTATCTGTGTGATAGAAGAAAAAGTTTTTCTTGTTATAAGTTTTTTTATTTGTTGTAAAGTATCCTCAGAAATCTGTATAAGTTATACTTGAACCTACCCTGTATAAAAACTCAATGTTTGTAATAAAAACTCAATGAAATTTGACCCACGCCCCAATTTCTTGCATGCATGTTTAAATAAGATGACTATGCGTATGCAATACTATTATGACATGTAGCAAATCTGATAATGAAGCCGGTCATGAGTCGAGTCTCACTGACCGAGGTTTTTCTAAAGAATAATTAAGCACGAGTACCTAAAATTAGCATACAGAACGCGAACGAAATAATTAACCCATTGTAAATAATTGTTGGAGTTCGAATAGGCTTCACATTTGTCCCAATTATAAGTGATTCCATTAACAAAGCTTCGCCCATAATTGAAAGTAGACAGTTTCAGCAAAAGGAGGGTAAGGTAATTACAAGATCCAATTTAGAATTGCTGAGTCTACACTTTGCTGTTAGTTTCAAACAAAAAGCTTAATTAATTAAGTCGAGAACAATTAAGTTCACTGCCGTAATATTCTCAGCAATTACGTGGAATTCGACGTATTTTGTAGTCGTCGAGGTAATTGCCGACGAGTCTCCAATCAGATTGTATCCGACGCTAATACTGCACACATCCATTAATTATACTCCGCGCACTAATTGTGGAAAATCTATTAATTAATTTATTAATGCGCGATACAAATTCTCGTAATTTATAAAATGATGTTATGAATTTCCTGTTGTCTGAAATTATTCTCCAGAGTCCGGAATGACTATTATCATTTCAATTAATTAAATTAATACGTAACAAGGTAATAAATTAACGCAACTTGTTTTAACAGTAACGTGAGATTTGAGAGCTGCCTAAGGAAATGACTGCGGGTTCCTTAGCACATTAGTGTCGAGGCAGAGACAGCCATAGCGTCGCCGCCGTAGTATCGTGTTTGTCGGGTTTGGGCTGTCAATTTGAATGTATGGGCTCTAATAAATCAGGGTTGTCGTTAGGTGGCAGCAGGTAGACGCGGTGACGGCGTGTGTAACGAGACACATTTTGGCGTATCCTTCAATTAGCGCGATGCGGGCGCGGCTACCCGGCCGGCGCCGGCCACGACACGAGCCCGCCGCACGCCCGCCGCCCCGCTCCGCCACCGCGTGCTCGTTACGCTGCCGCCTCGTTAGGGGGAATTGTTTGTTCAGTATGTAAAAATGTGTTTATTTGCACGTACGCTCCGGGGTAAAAATATGAAAAGACCCTTTTACCAGACTTTTAATGATTTCCCGGCAAAGGGGAAGTAGGGTTAGTTATTTTCCCCGGGGTTGCCCCTGGTTAAGTTTTAATGGGGTAGCTAGCTACGACGTAATCAAACGTACTTATTTAAGTTAACGACGTTTGCCAGGACAGTGTACTTTGTTGTCAATACAAGTTATTTTAAGGAGAATTATTTAAGTACTTGCGCTTTTAATTAAGATATCTCGTACTTTCTAAAAACAATATTTGTAGCCATTAAAAAACAGTAGATAAGTACTTGGAAACAGGGTCTTCCGGTATACTCTGGGACGCCCTAGGTCCCCATATAGGTACGTCGCCTAATTAATTTCCAGTAAAATGTCGACATCGCTTGTTTTTGCCAGGAACTCGGCTCATTAAGAGCGACGAGGCATGTTGATTACATTTTGCAGCGCTTATTAGCGCAAACTCTCATTAGGGGCCACTATTGTTGTAATTAAACGAAGCAACAACGGTACAGACCAGCAAGCGCGGCGCGATACAATCGACTTTATCTCCCTGTGATAAAGTGTGCGAGAGCCTAGGATTGCGACCGGCGATTATATTGTGCGAATTTAATTAACAACTCAATAGTTACCTGAAGTAGAGGCATAGAACGAAGGGGAGTTCTTGCGGTGTCTGAGCATGATTCCATTGTTAGAGGCGATGCAAAAAAGCGGAGGTTTGTTTAGAAGTGGTTTACGCAATTACGAGGTGGTAGGTACTCCGTACTCGTCGGTATAGGTACGTCGACGACGTCGGCAGCGGGAGTTTGGTGGACACCCCAAGGCGCAGGCGCCGCCACACTCCTAACACTTCTAATTGGCTTGCCAACACTAACAACAGCTTCCCTCTAAAATGTATACTCGTCGTCATTACTTATAATAGGCTCGAATACCCGAGAACACCTGCTCTATACCGATTCTTTACTTATATTGATAGTTAAATAATCCTTCATCTAATATGACACTTTAGACTCTTTTCAATACTAGGCTCCCTATAGGGATTTGCAGCTTTTCAACTTAGTTTCGATCCGGTTCTTTTTCAACCGTGGATATATCCAACCTGGTTACACGTTAGTTGATGGGTCCCAACTTCGTTCTTTTCACGACAAAGACTTTTGTATTTGTATCTATTCTAACATACCGGATTTATAAATTGGTAGATTGGCACTACTTTTCATATTCATATTAAACTAAACCTTATAGTGTCCAGGTTGGGTTGTCTAATCGAGCGGCCCAGGAAAAGGAATGAAGCGTAATATCTAATTCCGTGTGTCACTTCTGGTCATAAATTTAGTAACAGGCAGTAACCAATAAAGAAAATCATCACTGTAAATCGATCTATATTATATATATCTATATTAAATCTATACATAATATAAACATATAATAAAACATTTAGTATTTTTGACTGAAATGGATAGAGGGACACTTAAAAAGAATAATAGAAAACAAAAAAAAAATGGAATTTTTTGTCTGCCTGTATGTATACAAGGTGTAACGGAATACCTATATCCATATCGATGGAGCCTATTGTGACCATGGTTTCAAACTAGTTCCAGAGGTTTTTAGTCTTGTATGTTTCTGTTTCTATTTTTAATTTAAAAAAACAATACATATACACAATATTTCAATTTGAATTGGCACAACACTATTCACCACTATGACAGTAAACAGCTGTTGGATTCAAGGTCAATCATCTACCACTATCAAAATTAAATCACACCTCCTTGATTCTGCGCCTGGTATTGTCATAAATTAGAATTTGTGAAATGAGTTCCACTCTTTTTTAACACTTTCTGTATGTCTGAAGAATAGACATTCTGACAAGATAAAAAAAGGTTTTGATTTTTTCAAATGAACTCTGAAAAAGGGGTCACTTGCACCTTGTTAGGCTGATATGTGATCCTGGTATGGCCAAGAATTAAATTTAAAAATAATTTTATCTTCATGGTACATGACAGAAATTAAAGGTAAATATTGATTTTATACGGGGATCCATGAAATAATGGGAGGTTCATTCGGAAAAAATATCATATTTATCGGCAACACGGACTTCGTGGAGGTCCGTGATGCTCTATGTAGGATATTTATTTATTTTGTACTAGGATGGCAGAATCAAAAAGGTGAATTTGTGTGTTTGGCTAGAAAAAAGATGAGATCTAGCCTCATTCTGAAAATGTTACTGGCACACAGCACTAATATTACGTAACCATGAAAAAATAAATACGTAACTTTATCACTAATACCTTGAGTTGTTTATGTGTCAAAGTGAAAAATATTTATACGTAGTTATATGATTTCTAATTAAAAGCGACGAAAAACACTGAAAAGCGACTTGCAAATGGTTCTTTTTGCAATAATCAATCAATTTAAAGTAAAGTAATTAATTGAAAAATTCCCGCCGACACGTGTAAAGTGACGGCGAGTGGTTTCATTGTGAAATCTTTGCTGAAAAACCAAAGGTGGAAAAAACGTCAAAAGGTGACGGCGGATAGTGCTCAAAGTACCAGGTTTTCATAGTAACCGAGAAGGTGGAATAATTTGTATGTGAGCAGTGCAAAGGCAACCTTGACATTGAAATACCTGAATAGTGATGTGCAGTGTTTGTTTGCATGGCATTGATTTCGTTTTACAGTTTATTTTTAACATTCCTTTTTAAAAGTGCTGCAAATAATCTGAAACTTCACATAAAGTTACCATGGTAACGTATCTTTCCACTTTGTATAGTAATACCCTTTCCGTTACACCTTGTATACGCATTTCACAAAAGTTTTTATTAAAATTGTAGATAACGAGCAGACGAAGATCGTTTGTTGAGTGAAATATCACTTTTGATTCATTATAACACCGCGCCTGTGCTACGAATACCTAATATATTCCGCGGGACACGGGATAACCAAATGGCTGAAATGTTGAGTACTGAAGTTTAGGTTACTACAGTTTGGAACACAAAAAGATTTTTATCTAAGCGAAACTCACGCGGGCGAAGCCGCAGGCAACAACTAGTTGGCTGTAATATAAATCTAAGAACTTTATACTGCACTAGGCAAAAAACTTGACTATGTCGTAATGAGCAAAAACAATCCAACATATCGAAACGAAGGGTTAACGGACGTCACTGGTGTGTTATCGCTGTTTATTACATTATAGCCGTTTATAGCTAAATCATTAGGCGGTAATTGGGAACATCGTTAATTATCCAATTAAGAAAAAGATCGTTTACATTGGAGTCGAGTGATTTGATTGCTATAATGCGAATGATTGCCATCGCACGCACTGCGAGCGTGCGTCATAATAATTGCCGAGCATGCCTATGTTGTGCAATGACTATAAAATTAAAAACTTATAATATAAATGCGAAAGCTTGTTTGTTACTCAATCACGCAAAATCTACCGGGGCCCTATTTTTGAAAGTGTGACATACCGCCGAAAACGAATAGACTAATATGTCGCACTCATAAAATCATAATATGTCCCTAAAAACATAAAGACGTATTTTTGAAATCACTTGTCTAGCAATGTTGCCAGTGATATGAATATGTATTGTTCTGCTCCATTCTACGCAACGAAAACCAAATCGGTAACGAATCGTAAAAAATGTACGTAAATTTTCAATCAAAGAGAACGTAATGCGTTTAACGGAACGTAAAAATGCAAAATTCTAATGAACTCCATCTATATCCGTATCCACAGTTGTCTATGTCATTCAAGATTTTGACGTATAAAACGTTCGACTACCAATTCATACGAATACGGGTTGTCTAGACCACTCGCATTATTTTCATATCACTGGCAACATTGCTAGACGAGTGATTTAAAAAATACGACCTTTTATGTTTTTTCGTGACATAGTAGGACGAGTGCGACATAATGATCTATTCGTTTTTCGCGTGTCATTGTGTGTAAAAATAAAAAAAATAAAAAAGTGTATGTTGGGCGGTGTGCGCAGGGGTCTTCCAGCTATTTGAAGCGAAGACGGGCAATATCCCTGCGCAGTGCGATTATACACGAACACGTTACTTCTGAGAAGAGCCGGATGTAATGCTCAGGATAGAGCCTCGTACTTTTGAAGTACAAGGACCTCTTGTCTAGTAAGCCTTAAGTCCTGGGAGTCATGGGCAGGGTGATATCATTAATACAATATGGTTTGGATAGAATATAGCATTTTTATTCCGCATAAACACACTAGCCGCTGAGGGCGGGCACATGTTATACTAATACCAAAATCTGTTAAGTCTTTGCCGCAATAGAAAATTAAAATTAACATAAACCAAATATAAGGTACCTGGCCAGGTCCGTACACACACGTCTGTGCGCACTTAGAACGTTGTCCCGTTCACCGTTTTGTGATCCATTGGGTTCGAGCACTGGTGCTGGTCGCGTCCTCAAAGCGACGCGGCGCTCCTGCGACGCTCCGTTGTATGCGAGATAGTAGACGCTGGCTGGACCTTCCGAGGTTTGCGCTGAGCCACTACAGGGACATCCGGATCGGAGGCGGCGATGCGGCCTTTGGAAATAAGGTTAGGATCCGTGTGTTGCGCCTTGGGGTCGCCGACGACGGGGCCTGCGCCGTGGCATGCGGTCCACGGTCCGGGGAAACCGCACCCTCTGGCGATGGGGGGACACTCCAGGAAGCGCGTCAATTCACTTATGGCCGGGCGGGCACACGTGGATTTCAACAGCTCATGTTTCCCCGACAACTTCGTGGCGGCGAATATCCCCTGTGTCCTTGCGCTGTATCGCCGCTGATTTTAAAGCTAAAGGTTAAACTATAGTCCCATGACTGAGGAAGCCGAGGAGCGGCGAAAGTGAAAAAACCCCAAAAATTTAATGATTTTGCTCAAGCCATGTTAGTCGTGGCGCCTATCCAGGAAAGAGAGAGAAGAGACCTCCCAACTCGATTTTGACATTCCATCTTGTTAGCGCGCTCCGTTTTCGCTTAATTCGAACGCACGTCAAACCAACTTTTAAATATTCTTTAAAAGAACTAATGTTTAAATAAGGTATTTATTCGTTGAATATTATAATAATCTAAGTCGACGATATTAAAGGAGAATAATTAAAATTCTACAACAATCCTACCATGATTTCTTAGCATTTTTTTATGATAAGAAAGGTTTGTTAGGACCCCAAGACGGAACGTGTGTCACCAGCTGTCAATGTCAGACGTCCAACTCTGTAGATCTCAGTTGACAGTCTAATCTAATCATGGAATGTTTTGTTATGAATGTTTTAGTTTTTCAATATAATTCCGTAAGTACACAAAATCGCGTCGAGTTATTGCTACCAATGGTTTCGGCGTGACTCAAAGAACGTTTTGATGTGCGGGTCTCCCTGTTTTCTTAATAAGTATTGCAAAAAAACAACATATGAAATTTAATAGCCTGTACCGGTGTGTCAAGCTTTCCCATTCAATTTGTCTGGAGACTAATGGATTTGAATGCCTGCTATTGTGGTGAGTCGAGAGCCATATCATGCAGGTAATACGCCACAGGAATAGTATCCCAATATATCAACTATTTCACCTAAAATATGACTTATGCAAAGTTGACCAGTTAGAAGTTCAAAATAATTCTGTAGTTATCACTACAATACCCCCTTTTCGGCAAAGAGGTTAAGTCGTACTTAGCCGAAACAGCCGAAGGTAACCGGAGAAAACATTAACCTATCCTACGGCAATATATTTCTAAATATAAAAACTATCAGCTATATATGAAACTAACTCATGCTATTTCATATATTAAATGACTAAAATGTATGTTCTAGGGAGTTCTAAAACTAACTCAATTTATGTTGAGTGTCAGGAATACAGCGTCTGGCCAGACCGCTGCAATTCCCCTACATTAAAAAAATTATACTTGGATTTCTAATGAGATAATCGCAAGTAGCATACTAATAATAAAGAATTATCTAAAGTAATATAGTTCTTACTTATGTATAATAGAGAGAAAAACTATTTGAAGTTTAATTAAAGAATAGTAATCTAGCATTCCTACATAATTTACTAGTTAGTAATTAAATTGTAAACCTAATAAAGTCTTTAAACTAATGGAGAGCTCTCACATAAATTGACATTTAAAATGTATAGCCGTTGGGCTGACATTGTATAAGGGAAAAAAACTTATTTTCCTTTTTTTCTCAAAAATTAAGGAGTATTAATCCATATCCTTATGTTTACTCTGGCGCCTAGAGTGTGTAGTTACAAAAGAAATTGGTTTTTCATGAAAACGCTTGACAAAAAAATTTCACATGTGAGTCATGTCATATGTGAAAAATGAGGCCTCTAATTGGTTATACCAATCCAAAAATAACAAAGTTCAAGATAAGAGAAAGTTGCTAGCTGGGGACACACCTTGTGAGACTTTTATTATGTCCTTGACATGATATTTTCCAACTTTTCCGGTTTCTATCTCCTGAAGGTCGTAAACAACATCCGAATGCTTTCTGACAACTTTACATCACAAAGCGCGGTGCTAGTTTAACGCGGAGAAGAAATGAGCTGAACATTTACTGGTCATTTGAAGGTATTAACGAATTTGGAATGCACCGCCTCTTTTTTTTCTTTGGCAACATGCCATCCGTCATTATCTCCCGACCTTTAGCTAACAAAAATGGTGTGTGCCCGGTGGCAACATTAATAATGCTATTCCAAAGATAGCTACCGCACTAAATAAATCAAAAAAACATTTCAGTACTTTATGTTCCTGAAGTATTCCATAAACTACGCCTAAAATCATCAATTCTAAGAAAAAAATCTGTGACGTCTGAGTCACCAGAAAATTTTAAATTCCACGACCTCAAATGGTCCTCCTTTAATATGTATCATGAATAACGCGTTCATCATCTTCCCTAGTCTCCCGTAACATAGGTAGTCCCTACCATTGAGTTGGCTTGACGTACTAAACCGGGAGCTCTAGTTGAGACAATGTGGGTTGTAACGCTTTAAGTGTGGAAGGAGCCGGGTGGAGTGGGTGTCAATTGCACCTCCCCGTGGTCGTGTATTTAACAAATGAGGTAGTAGTAGTGGTAGGTGGTTTGTTTGCCTCCCCACTTACTTCGTGATATTGCTCTTCCCTTTCGCCGTCCGACATGTTGACAAGAATGTGAGGTTATATGTGTCAGGGTATGTAATAGGTTATAATAATTGATAAATTTCTAAATATATACAGGTTACTCCCTGTCAATAAATATAAATTAGCTCTCAAATTGAGATTAAATAGGAATTATGGCTGAGCGCTATGCTTTTTATTCATAGCGGGAAGCCCAAATAAAATATTAATTATTATATTATTAATTATAATATTATTTAGTAATATTATAATAATTACTATGAATTGTATTAAATGTATGCTTACAACCCTGTCGCATATAAACCTAATACACAATAAGTATAATAACTTTACAGTCAATGATATCACCAAAATTTCAAAATAACAAGTGAGCGAGTTTAAAAAATTTAAAAAACTATTTTTTAGAAAAAACTGCCTTACTCTCACAGGACTCAAAGGCTCAAAAATATATTAGTTCGGGCGCCATTGTCGTGTATAAAAAATAAAAAAAAAATAAAAGTGTATGTATGGGCGGTGTGCGCAGAGGTCTTCAGCTATTTGGAAGCGAGAGACTGGGAGCAATATCCCTGCGCAGTGCGATTATACACGAACAATTACTTTATAGAGAGCCGGATGTAATGCTCAGGATAGAGCCTCGTACTTTTGAAGTACAAGGACCTCTTGTCTATTAAGCCTTAAGTCCTGGGAGTCATGGGCAGGGTGATATCATTAATACAATATGGTTGGGATAGAATATAGCATTTTATTCCATGAAGACTTTACAATAGCCGCTGAAGGCGTCGTGTATAAAAATAAAAAAAATAAAAAGTGTATGTTGGGCGGTGTGCGCAGGGTCTTCCAACTATCTGAAGCGAAGACGGGCAATATCCCTGCGCAGTGCGATTATACACGAACAATTACTTTATAGAGAGCCGGATGTAATGCTCAGGATAGAGCCTCGCACTTTTGAAGTACAAGGACCTCTTGTCTAGTAAGCCTTAGGTCCTGGGAGTCATGGGCAGGGTGATATCATTAATACAATATGGTTGGGATAGAATATAGCATTTTATTCCATAACGCAATAACTACTGAGCGGCACATGTTATACTAATACCAAAATCTGATAAGTCTTTGCCGCAATAGAAAATTAAAATTAACACATAAACCAAATATAGGGTACCTGGCCAGGTCCGTACACAAACATCTGCGCGCACTTAGAACGTTGTCCCGTTCACCATTATGATCCGTTGGGTTCGAGCACATGGTGCTGGTCGCGAAATCATCCTGAAAGCGGCGCGGCGCTCCTGCGACGCTCCGTTGTATGCAGGAGATAGTAGACGCTGGCTGGACCTTCCGAGGTTTGCGCTGAGCCACTACAGGGACGGACATCGGATCGGAGGCGGCGATGCGGCCTTTGGAAATAAGGTTAGGATCCGTGTGTTGCGCCTTGAGGTCGCCGACGACGGGGCCTGCGCCGTGGCATGCGGTCCACACGGTCCGGGGAAACCGTCACCCACCTGGCGATGGGAGGACACTCCAGGAAGCGTCAATTCATATGGCCGGGCGGGCACGTGGATTTCAACAGCTCATGTTCCCGACAACTTCGTGGCGGCGAATATCCCCTGTGTCCTTGCGCGTATCGCGGATTTTAAAGCTAAAGGTTAAACTATAGTCCCATGACGGGAAGCCGAGGGCGGCGAAAGTGAAAAAACCCCAAAAACTTAATGATTTTGCTCAAGCCATGTTACATGTCGTGGCGCCTATCCAGGAAGAGAGGAAGAGACCTCCCCACTCGATTTTGACATTCCATTTTTGTCGCGCTCCGTTTCGCTTAATTCGAACGCACATCAAACCAACTTTTAAATATTCTTTAAAGAAACTAATGTTTAAATAAGGTATTTATTCGTTGAATATTATAATAATCTAAGTCGACGATATTAAAGGAGAATAATTAAAATTCTACAACAATCCTACCATGATTTCTTATTTTTTTATGATAAGAAAGGTTTGTTAGGACCCAAAGACGGAACGTGTGTCACTAGCTGTCAATGTCAGACGTCCAACTCTGTAGATCTCAGTTGACAGTCTAATCTAATCATGGAATGTTTTGTTATGAATGTTTAGTTTTCAATATAATTCCGTAAGTACACAAAATCGCGTCGAGTTATTGCTACCAATGGTTTCGGCGTGACTCAAAGAACGTTTTGATGTGCGGGTCTCCCTGACTTTCTTAATAAAATGTGTAAAAACAACATATGAAATTTGTGTACCGGTGTGTCACTTTCCCAGTCAATTTGTCTGGAGACTAATGGATTTGAATGCCTGCTATTGTGGTGAGTCGAGAGCCTATCATGCAGGTAATACGCCACAGGAATAGTATCCCAATATATCAACTATTTCACCTAAAATATGACATGCAAAATTTGACCAGTTAGAAGTTCAAAATAATTCTGTAGTTATCACTACACGCGGTATGTCACACTTTCAAAAATAGGGCCCCTGGACCGGCGCAGCTATTTTATTTATATTATTCACGTGATCCTGAACTGTCTTCTCTTTTTTAACTGTCGCGTGATAGATAAAACTGTTATTGAGTATTTACCATCCAGCCTATCAATGTATACCTATTATTTAATAATGTGTTAAAAAAGACGAAATCATTATGTAATAATAATTATGACCTATACTAACTAAATAGTTATGTTTTCATTTTATTTCCTTTAGTGATTAATTAAATTAATGTAAGTACTAATTTCGAAAATTTAATTTAATAAAAGTAATATTATTTTATAAAAATATATGCGATCTAAGCCTGGAAAGCTTAGTCTATGGTAAAAGCGCGAGAGTGGACGGTCCCGCTGGTACATGTCATTCCCCATGGCCGGACATGACGCTGCTATTTAATTTCAATGTTTCAATTATGTTTTCACATTTAACTCCATACTAGCCATCCATATTCTAATCCATACTAATATTATAAATGCGAGAGTTTGGATGTGAGTTTGTGAGTTTGTGAATTTGTGAGTTTGTGAGGATGTTTGTTACTCAATCACGCAAAATCTACTGGACGGATTTCGATGAAATTTGGTACAGAGGTAGATAATGACCTGGAATAGCACATAGGCTACTTTTTATCCCGGGAAAAAGCACTGTTCCCGTGGGAAATTCACGCGGGCGAAGCCGCGAGGCAAAAGCGGATATAAAATATATGTGCGAATATTCAAGCTCGAGCACCTGTAGAGTACTAAAATATTTGTAGATTTATTTATTTATGGTTTTTAAGGAAAATCAAGTGATACCATGACAAACTTAGAGTGTTATTTTATTTATAGTAGCCTTTCTAATATTATTCAATAATAAATAATTTTAAGTAGTACTTAAGCATTATTTAAGAAACCATGACGCAGATGACAAAAAAGCCAATCCAATATTGCGTGATTCTTTTTATTTGTTGGAAGAAAACCGCCAAGCACTTAAAATGCCGGCAATGCATTAGCCCTTAAGTGTTACTGGGAGATTGCTTGATGCCTGTATGCCCATTTACTCACTCGATACTATAAAAAC